>JAAAKG020209013.1:0-22763 GCA_010014905.2 Druon quercuslanigerum | reverse complement strand
TTTTGCTAACGCTATCGGTCGCAGAATATGATAATACATATTGCTGATAAGTTTTATTACAAAATATCACAAACTTTCCATTTCGCTGCTAGTTGAAGTGAAAAAAATCAAAATATTTTGATCAAAGAAAAAAACAGTTTTTGGTAAATAATTCGAAAAAGAAAAAAGCTACAACTTTTTTCATGAGTAGAAACAGATGCGAAATTTAATTTTCATTCAGAATATATATTTTAAAAATTAAAATTCAAGACTTCATTTTCAGGAGCTTAAGGGTCTCCCCACTCCAGCAAAATAATTCTATATCTCCTCTTTGCATGCGATTTTCTAAGCTCTAGTCAAAGTAAATCTGTTTGGCTCAAACTTTAAACGACCACACGAGAAGTTTATCAACATAGGAGACATGACATTTGATCTTCTGATAAACGATCCAAATTTTATTGTTTCTATATCGACCGTCTTAAATCGGGCTATACCTCAGCAGACGAAGACGAGGCACACGAATCAGCTAAAAGCTGATCTTTCTACGAGGGTTCAACAACAGAAAAGTAATTCTGCCACCTTCAAAGAACAAACAGAGGAATTTACAGAGCTTTCAGTGCGCAAGAGATCGCTCAGTCGAACAGGACGTCAAGTTCGATTCCTCGACCGCACTCTAAGGAGGATTTTCGTGTGTAATAACAAAGACTCAATCCAAATGTATCGGGCAATATGAACAATCCCAGTGGCAAAACTCCTACAATTATGTCAGATTTTTTATTTATTTTTCTTCATCGTGATTTTCTTTTATGTTACTTCAATTACATTTAGTGAGCTGCAGAGAAAGGATAATTGTTTACCTGCGTAATTCTCTAATTCTTAAATAATTTATGAAATGTATACATTTCTCCAAATATGATAATTAGAATTTCTAAATGTATCTATGGTCCAGGGGCATCAGGCTTCTTGTGAGTGTCGTTCTTCTATTAGGCAGACTTGGCTGGTTGGTACACCGCGAAACACGCCCGCGCTGCCAAGTTTTTAATTTATAATAAAATACCCATTTTTGTGTAAAATATATTTTTTGACCATTTTAGTTCCGTCTTTTCAGGAAATGATTCGTGCACTTCTGCAATTTGCTTTTACTGCTACGTGGTATCGTTTTCGACTTTTAGTCATTAAGATCCATTAACTCAATCAATTCTCGGGTTCCACTAGTTGGCCGTCAATGCACACTCAACTCGCGAGATAAGCACCCTCAGGTTACATTTTTTCTACGACTTGAGACCTCGGAAGTGATGCTGCGGGGAACGCGGGACCGAAAGAGGATGTGCTCAGTCAAGCGTGAGAAACAGCTCCAGCATCGCACTTTCAGCGCGTTAGTTGCATTAGGTTGCATCGTGCCTCCAAACTCAACAGAAATGATTCAATCGGCCCTGCCTATTTACGCTTGAATTCTCGCGAAATATGCTCAAGACCAATGCAAGCCACGCACAGAAAATCGCCGATCCTCCAATGCACATCGAAATCGATGTTCAATTGAGTTGCAACAAATTTGAGCCACACATATTTATTATGAGAATCTAGGGAGAAATTATCATTTAGAGACGGTTTTTGTTCATTTAGAACAACGTGAAGTGTTATCTGCAAACTACCAGTAAGCTCTCAAATGATTTTGTCGTGCGTTTTTTGGGTGAAATAAATGTTGATAAGCAGGTAAGTTATAATAATGATTACATAACTTTTGATTTGCTCCAATTTAACAGTCCGTATTAGTGTATTGAAATAAAAATTGTACTTGACATAGCATAATTTCCAAATCTTAGGTTATTCACAAGCAATTTGACATTCAAGCCACCAAAGCCGGGGTGTAAGAACTAAGTCAAGACCTTCTGCATCGACATTGATGCCTGGGCATCAGATTTTGCGCGGAAGTTTAAACATACATGAAAAATTAGTTAAATATAATTGTATAATAAAACACTTTTTTTAACGATGAGTAGGGATGTAAAACTTCATGAAACTTTAGCGGATTTGTAAAACATTTTAATGTTTCAAATATAGCGGCGGAAAAATTGAAACACATAAGATAAAATCCTAACCTGACCTTAGAGAGCAAATCGACCTGCAAATGTACATCATAATTTTTCTTCTTTTCATCCCTATGTTTCATTAAACATATGAAACTTTGACATAAAACGTTTGCACGAGAAAATATCCTAGCCCTGTGAAACTGAAAACAAAATGGTGGTCGGTTACTGTCCTAATTTGATTAGTTCCTAATATCCTCTAAATGCCCAGATGTGCAACTACGTTGATAGGAATGCTTATGAGACTTATAAATTCTCTGAAATGCTCATTGTGAGACCAATGAAATTTGAGCTGCAACACATTAACACCAGCCTTTTTCTGTGCGTCCGAAACCGTGCTTATCTCGGGAACTGAGTGTAATAGGGGAAATGTTAGGATGGTCTAGGTTAGCCAGAGTAAATAAAATCTACAAGAATGTTTGATATAACTAAACTGTTTAATAAGAAAATTCGATACAAAAAAGTCAAACTGCTTCGTGGCGCACAGAAAAAGGCTGCTTGGATTTCGTTCTCTGATATACAACGTGAACACTCTTATTTAGCTACAGAGAGCGCCACTATTTCTTTTGCATTCTTCACGTTTAATTTCAAATTAATAAATACATATGTTAAAAAAATAAAAAGAGTATCGTTACACAAGCGATATAATGAATTCTTAACCAAATCGTTCGATTTTGAACCCAAAAGATTAATGTTTTACCAAAAAAGACAAATATTCAACTACACTCAAACTTCGAGTTAAGGCGTCTTCCTATATGTCATTCCTAGAACTGCAAGCCTCGTTTGGCTTTGGAATGTAGCGACATGCGAAGCAAGGGAGGCTGCTTACTGAAGCGTAACAAACAAGCAAGGATACACTCTCTGGGCGTTAGTGGCAACAGGTTACGACATGCCTGGAAATCCAACGGAAAGCCATCACGCGACCCTGCCTGTTTGCGTTTGGGTAACTCAGAAATATGCACCAAGCAATGCCCGAAGCCCGCCTTAATTTGGGGTTGAGCGCATAAAACATACATTTTTATTCGCAAATAGAATAGTTACCTTTTCAGTTAGAAAAATACTAATGAGATTACTTTTCTTTAAAAAAAGATGAACTTTCAACAAAACAGTTCAATTTCGTTCTAAAACAGATACATTTTCAACTTAAAACAGAATAGTTACATTTTCAGTAAAAAAAACAATTTTCAAAAAAAAGAAATTTTTATCGGAATAGTTAAATTTTCAACCATACGTTTTCTTTTTCATTTTGAATTAAACATTAGTAACTTTAAAACCCAAATCATTTTTGAAATATCCATTTTTACATCTCCAAAAGACTTTCTGGCTCGTATTTAGAGCTTTGATTGAGAATTGATAAATCAGAAAAGCCATGGGCGATATTAATCTACGTAACCATGCATCCGTATGCAAAAAAAATATATCGACTTTATTCAGACTGCCCGCAAGCCATATATCCCACGGATTGGATTGAATAATCAGCATAAGTAAAAAATACATTTTGTGGAAAAAACATTGATTCAAAATTGATAGTTAAAAAGTGCATCGAGTTTTTTTTCTGAATCGGTAGTGCTAATTACTATGCCAGAATCTAAAATAACTTATATTTTATTATAAAATTTTATTATAAAGTTCTATTATATGAATTTGGTTGGAAATCAGTTTAATTACAGATTGACTCAAATTCAATAAAGAGGTACAATTTTGGTTTCATATGAACCAGTAATAAAAACTTGATCCACAGAACGTGCAAATATGTAAATACAAGTGAAAATATTGAACTTACAAAACGACAGTTTCGGTCGCATAATATTAACGAGTATGTAGCGATTGCTTGTTAGTCTGGGCTCAATTAGGAATCAAGCGAAGTCGGAAATAATTATTCGCGTGCTCTATCGCCGCTTAATTAAATCCGATTGGATGTCGATATATCTATTTCATTGTAACTTCGAGTTTTGCAAGTTGATAATACCATATTATGATCACAAATATTCCATGCAGTTAATATATTAATGGTTGACATAGAATATACTTATATATTTATGGATCACTTATTATTTTCATGCAGCATTTGATAAGGGAGCATCCATAAATTACGCAAAATGTGCATTAAATAAAATAACTTTCAACAAAATAAATGAGATTTCAGCTAAAAAATATCCATTTCGAAGCAAAAATGGAAAAGTTACTTTTTCAGTTAAAGAAATTATTTGCAACTTAAAAAACAAATTTTCAACAAAACCGTTAAATACTGAACCAAACAAATTAAGTTTTGACTAAAATGATAAATATTCTATTTTATAATTGCATTTCCAAACACAATAAATCAATTTTCTATAAAAAAAGAAACATTTTCATTTTATCTCAAACCAAAAATAGGACGGTTAAATTTACAGGTAGAAAGATAAATGTTGAACAAAAAAGTAAAAATTATTCAACCCAAGAAATAAATTTTCAACCGTACATTTAACAGTTAAATACTCAGTGAAAAACTTCCTGCTGCTCGTGCACATTCTCATTGCGCGCCTTGCGTCTTATTGTCTACAAATTTAATTTATTTGCAATATCTTTTTTCGCGATTAAAACGAAAGCTATCCATATTATAAAAAATGATTAATAACAAATTTATAGCTCTTTTTTGACGAACAAGTTTTTTCTATTTATTCTTTTTTATATTTATTCTTTTTCATAGCTTGTGTCATAAGAAATTGATACATATTTTTTTGGTGCACAATTTTAATCTGCTGTAAAATGGAATCTCTTATATTTAAATATTTTTTGTGTTATTAAAATTTCAGTTTTCGATTTGTCAAAAACATTCAAAAAAGTTGTATGATAATCTTGAATGACTTTCGAAAATGAAAGTTTTTCTTTTCTTAGCTTTTCTACGTATCATGTGTTGCTTAGCTTAAAACATTAATTTTCGTGGGTTTTTTTGTATTTTCAAAATTTTCTAGCTTTTTGAAATTTTGTCTAAAATCGCTGGCTAAAAAAACTCATTCTTTCTTTTCAGATCATCATAAAGTGAGAGGGCAATTTAATCGGATAATTCCTTCAAACGTTACAGTCTTTAGAGACTACAACCACGATAACGAAAGCGATGGTAAGGACAGACACCGACGTAAAAACGATTTTCACTGACTCAGGGAACCTTTAAACGTCGACATTTCATGAAATCCGTAAAAGTCATTTTTCGCATTAAATCAATACTTTCTTATGATGATAATAATGTAAAAAGTTAATTTAAAAAAAAAAAAACAACTAAATTTTCAACAAAATATAAATAAATTTTTAACAAAAAATTAACTATCTACTAAGACGATTAAATTGCTATAAAAAAGATAAATTTTCAACTAACAAATTAGTGTTTATCAAAGTTGTTCCACTAACTATTCCTTGACCTGTAGCAATCTAATAACAAATCATATAAAACTTTCCTGAAATTTTGCATTCGAAAGTACGTGGGGAAAGTAGGCTCTTTCACACGCTAATTTTTGATAATTAAAATAAAATTTTGATCTGAAAAACAATTCAAACAAAATTTCTAGAAAGTTTTGGATAGAAATCAGCCTCTCAACGTAATGAGCTGGCCATCTCCACGTTCACGTCTGTTGCAGTCACGTACCCATGTGGAAAAATAATTTTTCATTGAAACGCGCATGCGGAAAGGTGCGTAAAGTTACTTTTGCGCACTACTGAAAAATCGAAATCCTTACGCATACTATAAATGAAGCACGAATCAAACATTCCATGCGTTATAATAATGAAATGTTCAATTTTTGCTTGGAGTGAAAATGGAATATTCTTGAAAAGTTCAAAATGATTTTGTAATAATTCGAAAAATAACGTACTGCTCGAAGCGCCGAAAATTTAATATCCAGGTTTTTTTCATCAAGATGATCTCTGAAGTCTTTATTACACGTTTGAAGTGATTACGAATTTCGCATAAAAACAGCGAAGCTTTGTCAGCAGATGAGATTGAGATGAGACTCACTTCGTGTACAAATATTATTACTGTCAACCCAACACTCATTTCCTCGGTCGATTATATTCGGTTGGTTTACTTTCGTAAAATACTTCCTTTGTTTTCTTTATACGTCAAAATATGATTCAACTATACTTAAAGTGAGATAGAAAATCTACGAAGGAATAATTATGTAAACAGGAAAATTTTTTCAAAAAGTAAGACGTGGATTTTATGAAATCTCAAAACTGAAATAATGTTGCAATATATGTGAAATAACGTTTAGGCATGTAAAATAATATGAAACTCGACAAACAAGATAAAAGTATAAATAAAATATGCATTTATACGACGGTAGTATTAAGTTTATAAAGTTGACTTTATCTAGAAGTCGAAAATGTTCATTAAAACTCGTTGGAGAGTGGCAGCGTGTGTTACGCATAAATATATAAACAGCAACAGCCCTGAGAATTTTGCAAGCTCAGCGAATCTCTAACCCCGAATTTCAAATTAGATTGGTTCGTGCACATGTACAAAATTTGAATGTCATTTACAAACAGGGATCCTGAATTTCCATAAAGGGTATTAACTTATTGATTGCGTTACTACTCTTTAGTTTGTGACAGTTTAACAATTGGTTGTAAACTGCTACTAATACCTTCTGCTGACTTCACAAATATTACAGCTTCTTCAGAATTAACATGCTCTACATATACAGAGTCTAATGGATTTAACGACAAAATACTATTCTCCAGAGACCTCTTTAAAAAATTTACAATTTCTGAATATTTCATAACTACATGTTCCACGGTAAAAAGAATACATAAAACCATTACATTTTAAAATGGTTGATTTTAAATTCAGTCAAATTTGCTTGAATTCAGAAAAATCAATCTGATTTCAAGCAACAGGATGTCACAAATTCAGAGAATTTTACTGGATTTAATCCAAATCAATTATAAAAACGTACAGTATTTGTTTTACCGTGTTAATCTTTCTTTCTGACATATATTGCTGAACCATTTAAACAACAAAATCAAATCAATTTTTAATGTTATATTGCAAAAAATTTATTTTTTTAAACACAATTTGATTTTTAATATTTTTTAAGCATTTCCAGTTTTAAAAACTAATTGTCAACAAATTTGATTTGCAGTTAAGAGCTTTTAAAATTTTATTAAATCCTTTAAATGTGCAACCTTATGTATTTTAAAACATTATAAATTTAACTGAAAATTGATTGAATTATGGTAGTTCCACAATTTACGAAATTGGAATGAGCGAATTTTAAAATGTCTAAGGTTCTGAACTCTTGAGAAAAATGTTTGGTTCGGACGACAAAATAAATATGGTTTCTTTTGAAACAAGAAAACCTTTTTCTTCTTTCAGCAAAACATTCATTGACCGGACAAAAATTTTGTAAACGTTTTGAGACCTTAAAATATACACATTTTGCTGTTTTATGACAATTAAAAATTTGGTCAACATTTCTACCTAATTACTGAGATTTAATCTATTTGCTCTACCTTCAGGAATTTTATAATTTTTCAATTAATAAAGCTCTTAGAAAAAGACTTCATTTGAAACTGTAGATCATAAAAATAGAATAATTTAATTTGAAAACATATTTTTACTAAAATCAATTTACAAGCTACAAGAACAATATATACGGGTGACAAAGCCAGTGTAAGGGTGAATGGGAAATTGAGTGACTGGTTCGATATTATGTTAGGCGAAAGACAAAAAAGTAATGGTATGTGGGTTAGTGTTCGCAGATGATAAGGTTGTTATGGCAGAATCTATCGAAGACTTGCAAAGAATGTTGAATAAACTGAATGCAAGCATGAAGAGCATGGGCCTCAAAATTAACGTAAATAAAACAAAAACTATGGTGTTCGAAGAAAAAAGAGTGAGAAAACAATATGCAACATTGTATTAAATGATGAAAGAATTGATCAAGTTGATAAATTCATATACCTTGGTAGCTTATTTACTATAGGGACGGGAAGATAGATGAGGAGGTAGATAGACGTATAAACGAAGGTAAGAAGGTTATTGTTAGAGCAGGCCTCCTTATCAGAAGTAAAAATATATAAAATAAGACTTAAATGGGAATACATAATTCTATATTTGTATAAGCGGGAAAACTCTGGTGGACAAAGTGAGTAACGAGATAATTCTCAAAGAATGTGGTACAGAAGAGACACTAGTTGACACATGGGAAAGAAATCGGTTAGGATGGTTCACGCATGTTGAGAGAATGAAAGAGGAACGACTAACGAAATACAAGTGTATCAAGGTAAAGTAAATGGCAGTGTGCCCAGAGGCAGACCGCGGAAAGAATGGTTAGATTGTGTGAATGAGGCTCTAGTTAGAAGAGATATAAGAGGCAACAATGCCGCCGCTCGGGTGATAAATTCACGCTCGTCAAAATAGCCGTCTTTACGCCCTTGATACACAATGTACTATTCTTTAACTAAAAGTGGTAAAGGTTAAAAAAAACATTTTTTTATATGAAAAAATTTGTTTAAATAATAATTTGGCTTAATTTAAATAAATTGAATAATTAATTGCGATAAAAAACTTTTAAATTACAAAAAATAAATTAGCAAAAAATGTCGGTAGCAGGAATTGAACCCGGATATTCCAGTTCTAAACTCGGAGCGCTACCATCAGCCGACCTATCTGGGAGTAGCAAGACTTTCGCATCGCGGTCAATATAAATTATGTGAAATTTTTAAAAGATGTTTTTATTGAGAATGGTTCAAAAGCGCGTCTTATTAATTTAGAATCATTCAAGCTTGTTAATGCCCGATTACTGGAATGAGTATAAATCCAAATAAAATTCCGAAGGATATAGGTATATGGATCTCAAGATTGTACAATGTACATATGACTTTCAAGAAAGTATTTATTTGAAAATATGAAATCCGTCGCAATGAAATCTTCGTGCCTGGAGTACGAAATTGTGTTCCTGTTTTCAGAAATGTTTATGAAACTATTGCTTTTATGTTGAAAAATCACTGGTATGTGTACGTGATAATGATTGCAACAGGCACACAGTATAACCAACCAAAACTCGGTTCACGCCTTCTTGGATCTTTTCTGCTGACAGTTATTACTCCAAGGGGAAAAAGTGGATGTGGCATATTGTGTTCACCTGTTCACAAGGTTTTTAAAAATATAGAAATATATTTATTTCGTCGTATTTTATACTGAATTCGAATAAGAAAATTACAGATACATTTATTTTTCTAATAGAAATGTCTTAATAATATTTTAATTTGATCAATAACTGAAATCATACAAAAATAAAAAATGTTCCAGTGACTTTATGCTTCAGAATAATAAATACCTGATGAGAATAAAGGTCGCAAAAAATCAATACGATTTCTTATTTCACAGACAAGAAACTCACCTCGGTGAAACCTTAGCTTATTTTTTGCAGGTGACCTCGCCGTAGGCGATATATTAAAGAGAGAACAAAGCGCACTTTCGAGATTAAAACATTTTCGCATTTTGAAAGCACTTTAAACCGCTTATGTGAGATTAGTTTCCATTAAAATGCATTCTTTAGAATCAAGTACTTTGAAGAAGGACAATTTTAATTTTATGAAGGTGAATTTCGCGCATTTAATTTCAAGATTAACAAAAACGACGTTAAGGAATGCGGTTTTAAGGTAGAGAGTTCATTCTATAGCTTCCTAACAGGAGGAAGATACATTAAGAATGTTAATTGAAAATTTATCTAAAAAAATTCTAATTGTAAAAGGAAAATTATTTTCTCTAATACAAGGAGAATGGGGGACAAATTATTTGGATTATAAATAATCTTTCTCACAGGTAACTATTTTTCCTAAGAAAAAAAACAGATGAGAGATGCTGCAAAATTGATCAAAAAGTAGGTCTTGTTTCGTCATTGAGCATATTTTGATAAATTTAAATCACAGATTGGTCTCTTACTTAATATTTAAGTACTTCAAGATGCAATTGGATAATGAGATTATTCCTTTAGGCATTTATGTTTCGAATGAATTTAGAAATCAATAATGTTGTCTTTTGATGGGCATGCAATTGAAAACCATTTATTTATTGACTAAAGGATATTCAGGTTTTATTTTTTTGGAAAGATAATTAAAGTACAATAATAAAATAAATTGTTAGTTATTCTACAATATTTAGGAATTGAAAGAATATTTATTTAATCAAAATATATGGAGTAGAAGTGAGAATATGGAATTAATACTAGCGAGGATAAATGTTTATCAATTATGAATGCCATGCCATACGTGAGGTTATCGAAGGTTCCAGAGATTATTAATAAACTTCTTATACATTCGTAATAGGCAACAAAGACTTAGCGTTAAGTAATTAATTCAACGATGAGTTCAAACGTGTTAAATTACGAAGCGGATAAAATTCTTTACGTTGCTGATATATACACAATTCAATGCACGTTTAAAAAAAATAAACGTTGGCAGAATATAAACAGGATAAAGGAATCAAATTAAGTGAACACAAATATGATCAGAAAGTGGTTAAAATATTTGTAATGCAGTTTTTAAATCATTCTATGTTTTTTTAAACGTCATATCCATATATCTGGACAGATTTCCCTTCCCTTTTCCAGTACGTTGTGTGTGTTCTTTTCGCATGGGCCACTCTTAAATGTAGAATATATTTTCAAAACTGTTCTTGTTATAAATATTTAGAAAGTTTTAAAATAAACATGAATGTGTCACAGAAAAAACTCAATAGATTATAATGGCAAATCTGACTGTAATTTGCAAAATAAAAATGATTAACAGTTTTGACCTTCTTTTTTCTCAAATAAAGTATTTCCAAGAAAATTATCATTCAACAGTTATTAGTTATTTAGCTTTTACTGCTTTAAAATTGAAAGAAAAATTACAGGTAGAACTTTAGAAAAATATAAAAATTATTGAAGAAACTTAAAATATTTCCACTAACTATTTTTAATGCAAAACAACCAATTTCCGGTATGTAATTAAAAAAGATTTGCGTGCTTTGAATTTAAGTTTATAAAACACATTTTAGGAAATCTCTGTATATTTCGGAATTTAAGTTCATATTTAAAGTTCTCATCCCTAAACTTAAGTTTATTTTATTTTTTATTTTTTAAGAATTTAGTTATTAGAGTAGAATTTTGCACTTTAAATTTAAGGTAATAACATTTTTTCAATCGGCGAGGCTGATTCGTGTCACACATGAGCCGTTGGCTCACTTTCAGCTTCCTATTCGGTTGGCCAAGGTTCGCCGAAGACTCTCGATGGCAATAATCATTCACAAATCATTAATCGCCTTTTCCAGTTTCCCTGTGCTCAGAAAAAATGTTTGTATTACCCTTATCGACTTTCGGAAAACCTAGACTCGGTCTATTTCAAAAGTTGAAGAAGATAGAACATTTTTATTGCTT
The DNA here is from genome assembly GCA_010014905.2 of Druon quercuslanigerum. Taxonomy (NCBI): domain Eukaryota; kingdom Metazoa; phylum Arthropoda; class Insecta; order Hymenoptera; family Cynipidae; genus Druon; species Druon quercuslanigerum. The sequence continues at coordinate 11,299 of JAAAKG020209013.1, read as the reverse complement.
TTAAAGTTGCAAAACTAAATCTGTACAGTTGTACAATCGTTGTATTTAAATGTTTGCATTTTCAAATTAATTTTAATATTTCGAGTCAAAATTATTCTCAAGTATTAGTTTGGATACAATATTAAACAATAGGAAGTTTTATGAACGATGTTTATTATGTATAGACTACTTAAAATTACAGCTATATTTAAATTATTTATAAAATTGACGAAAACAGACACAATGTTAATTGTTGTGAATTTTTAAAGAGAACCCGAACAAAAATGTGTATGAAGACGTACCTTTTTCGACTCAGAAATGAGACTATTAACGCAGGCAAAGGATTAAAATTGATAAATGAAATAATCCTAATTATTAAATTAGTTATTATTCATTTTAAAATTCAGAATCTATGGGTCTAAACGATTATAAAGCTAAAATATGTTCTGGCTCCGTCTCAAAAATGAGACATGTTAGAGTCGAAAAGTTCGACTTCAACATGTCTTAATTAAATATGTAATGAAACTTGCATTTTTGTGTTTTAGCTTCAATTTTAGGTATAAGCTGCAATTCTGATCGAATCATAACGAACAAGGGTGGACTTTATGCCTTAAAAAATTCTTTAATATTCTGTTTTGGCCCGATTTCATTGAAATTGAAATTGGTTAAAAAAAATTGGTTCAAAAAATAAAAGAATAAGAACGGCGGGTATCCAAAAATTAAAATTGACACACGAAGAGTTGCATACATTTTTTATTTCATACTTTAAAAAACAAACAAAAAATCTATTATTTAGGTAAGGTAGGGTGGGGCGAGAAGAGCATAAGGGGTAAGATGAGCCACTCAATTTTCTCGTAGACTACCATTTTTTTGTAACTGTTTTTTGTATTAATATCAGGAAGAACGTTATCAAACTTCTTTTAAAAAAAAAAAACGAGATTAAAAATTTATTAAACCTTAAGTTTTGAACAGGTCTATATATAATTGTGAAGCCTAAATAGGTGAAATTTTGATTTGATTAAATACTGTCATATGTGGCGGAATGAGCCACCTGTTCTTGTGCATTAACCGAACCTCTTGGTGTAGCAGTCGGTAGGTTAGGATGCAATGTTTCATATTGCCAGATTGTGCAGGGTGTTCATTATGGTGTAAACGTATAAAAAATTAATCTTGTCGACAAAAATGCTCAGAAAAAGTATAATAGCAGCACTGTCATAGGTCTGTATTGAAAAATAATATGAGTTGCTTTTAACCAGAAGAGAGCACTCTGTTTTTCTGGTGTATTTCTTAAGTAACTTTCTTTGAGAACTCGTAAAATGCTACAAAAATGAGAAAATGATTGTTGTGGTTGAAAAATACGACAACAATTAAAAAACAAAACGCCTAATACCCCAATATATGTGAAATTCAGTGTCTTGTAGTAATTGTAGTAGACCTGACTAGTATTTGGGAGTTCTCATATTGAAGAATTGAACTATTACTGAGACAATGTACATGGGAAAGTCGAAAAATTGCTGCTATGTTTATTTATAATATAATTATGAAAATATGTGTGGATATAAATCGACTTTATATTTACTATTTGTAGTGTAAGTTACGGTAACGGTTATGATTAAGGATTGTATCATTTTAACGTTAAATACTTTAAATTTTCCTTTTAATTTCGGAAAAATATGTGTAAGATATGCTTTCGTTTGAGAATACTATAACTTTACAAAACTCTTACTTATAAATAATATATAATAAGTCATTTAATTAAGTGGCCCATCCCGCCCCAGGCATGAGGCGACATGAGCCAAGCGCTCTAGTTCTTTATTCTCGTTTCTAATTCCGCATATACTTTTTGAGTGACTTTTATCTTGGCAAAATTTTAATTAAAAAATTTTTTAGAATGTATAGAACGTTTTACTATCAAGCAATGAATTAGCATATTTTAAATACTGACGTGGAAAGGATAACTATGCTGATCTCGCCCCACCCTACCCTATACTATTGAATCGGCAAACGTACAGGCGTAACAAAGTAATAACTTTTTTTTAAATTTCTAATCAAGGATTTTAACCCACTTCTAGCTCGAGATAGATCACAATATTCCGCATAGAAGGGATTTAGGGCAAAGCAATTCGTTTAAGCAAATAAAACGCATTTTAGAAATTTGATATTGATGTCCTTATCCGCTGGCACTCTTCATTTTTATACAGACTGTACGTATAGTATCTTCTGCGTGTTATATCATTAACCTTGGACGCTATTCCATAACATGATAAATAAAAACATTTCCTCAACATTTCTGAGACATTTTGCTTTCTTGAAAAATTCAACATTGTAGAAGCGGTTTTGAAACGAATTTTAAGGAAGTTTTCATAAAGGATGTCACCGTTTTTTGGCGAATTATATCGACCACCTCCCCCCATTGTCACACTTTGAAAATGTGAGGCTGTGACATTGTCATAAGACTGTCTACAATTATGCTACCCCCCTCCCCCCTAAAAATGTGACATCCGTTCGGCATATAGAGATCGCTACCATCAGATTGCTTCACTCATTAACAACATATAAATAAAATAAAGAAATGTACTCTTTCAGGATTAAAATAAAATCTACTTTCTCAGGGAACTACGTTATCTACTAAAATCAGAACACAGAAAAACTGACAAATCAAAATGATATTTCTAACTACCTCCGTTCCGGTGTAATAATCTGAATAGATTGTTGTAGAATAAAAAAAAGATTTGTATTAGTTTTTATTTAAGGCAGTTTCAAACTTTATGACCTGGATATTCTATTTTCGCTTAAAAATTAAGAAAATTTTGTTTCTATCAATTGAGAAAACATTGGTATCAAATTTTAGACAATCGCGATAAATAAATCTTTAAATGTGTATCTTAATAATGCAGCAGCTCACGCAAATAAACGGTTTTTTTAAATTCCGTGTCTATATACACAGAAATTTGGCGAGTGTAGCACAAATATTTTTGCTGCGCCTAGACCCTTCGTTTTATAAAACAGAAACATCAATTTGCCACATCTTCAGAATGTCCATTTTGCACACTTGGATTCATGATGCCTTCACATCGCATTGGTTTTCATTAGTTAAACAAGAATTTCTCTAAGACAATCAACTTTTTTTCTCCTTTAAAAGTCGCAGAAAATAAATATTTTGATGAATTACTTACTCGGGGCAGCGTAGGCGTTTAGGATGAAAAGTGCAGTGACGAAAATTACTCGAAAGTTCTCCATGTTGCACGTCTGGCTTCAGGAAAAGACTCCGTACAAACTGATGATCGAGTATCGCGGACAAGGTACAAAAGAGAGGATCAAGGTCACTCAGCACTACACTAGCTGACTGGCTCCAACTGAAAAGTAAAACACGGCTTTCTGACTTGCAAGTTTTGTCTTTCGCTCGCTCGCGATATATGTGGGCACTCGCTTATACGGTTCAACCAATAGTGCCTGCTGATTTGCTGGAGTCACCGGCATTCGCCTCGTGGCCTCTCAAAGTAAACACACACATACACTCATACACACATTTGTATCTCACAAAATAATGATCTCCGACACTCGGCCAAACAGACATTACAGCTGTAGCCACAGATCGTCGTGTAAATTTACATAGGCATATGCATGCACATGCATATACACATGCATATGCACATGGACAATTCTGATTCGTGAGTTACGATAAGAGATGCTCAAGAAGCCAAGGGAAGTTTCTAGCAACTTCGGAAAAGAGAGGGGAACCTCTCCCGTCATACTTTTGAAGAAAGGCTCTACCCGCGTTTGAAGTCGAAGAGTTTTATCGAAGAAAACCTGTGTCCATCTTTACTCATCTGCATCTTCCAAAATATTATTTAAAAAAAAAAAGAAACTATCGTTGGGTAATTCGGAATATTCATTGTTGCAAAAAATGTAATTATTTAAATTGTTCATATGCAACATTGTAGATAGGCGTGATTTTCGTGTGCAAAGTAGGCAAGAAAACTGAGGAAAAAGCCTATTTACGTATGACGTACGTGTCTTTAATGTAGGTAGTTCATTCTTCACTCGACGTGAAGGACTGATTTCCTACGAAGAGTAAAAACCTCGTCTGCCGTCCGATATAAATGCATACGTCGAAGTGCGTATAAGTGACTTTGGAAGAATCGGAAACTTAAGACAGCCCTGTCTTTCGTTGAAACGTTTTTCGGTCAATTAATTATTTGGCAAATTATTTTTCCTTAAAATAAATTTCGGTACCCTGATATTCGCTATTTTAATTTTTGGTCACTTGAACCATCGGAAAAATGACCGGCTGTCGGAAACTCAATCTCAACCTAAACGACAATGTAACTTACGAATCTTTTTTCTTTGTACGGCAGTACTTACCAGATACGTTTTTCGACCCAGTTTCTGGGCGCCCAGTCGATCATGCAAACCTAAACTTCGCATAGATTAGGATGGCCCTTATTACGTGGGCTGAACCATTTTTTGCAATATCTTAGGCTCCCACCCCATATTTTCTAGGGTTGCCAACTTGGTCCAAAAACCCGCAGATTGCTGGGATAGTAGACTGAGTTTTCAAACCGAAGATCCGAAGTTTTCTCCTAAAACCCGGAGTTTCCGGGCGAAACCGTTGACAACACTAACACTTTCGGCAGGTTACATGAGAACATTTAAAAACATAGTTTAACTGTCCCAGTTAGACGTTTAGCTGAAATTCGTATTCTATGAAAATATAGCTGTGTTACCTAAATGCCTAGCTGTTTTAACTCATTTTTCCATCAAGTAATTATCTAGCTGATTTATCTAGATAATTTCGAGATGGAAAAATTTAGCCGAAACAGCTATTTATATAGATAACTTAGCTAGAAATTTAGCTAACAAGGCTATATTTTCTTAGAGGACAATGTCCAGGTAAAAGTCTAGCTGGGATAGCTTGTAGGAGCCTTGCATCTCTCATGTATTTAATATGTGGAAAATAGAGCTATATCTTATAATTGAAATAACTTTCTCAAATTTTAATGAAAACTAATGCTCACCTTGAGAGTGGTACCTTTTAACACTGAGAAAAATGTATGTTCAATAGTAGATGTTCAAAGTTTAAGATAGTACCGACAACCGTACAAATCTTTACACATAGCATCTAATATATTTTTCGAGATATCAGTCTTAAATATATTTTTATGTTAAACTGAAAAATTTTAAATGTTAAGCATGTACAGGAAAATACGCCAGAGCTCTGTAGCCCGCGTGATCAAAAGTTTCTCGATATCGTTCAATGTCATTTCGTGTCGTATCTGAACTTGGGCAAAAATGTTGATTACTATAATACTTTCCTTAAAAATATTAATAATAATGCTGTACATTATTTAGATAGAGGAAAATTGTTGTCGAAAATGCTGTTTCTTCTTCAAAAAATTATTCGAGGTAAAAACGCTCTGCTTTGCGTATTTTTAATATCCATAGAAACTACTTTAACCATATAGATGGCTGTCCTATCATTAAACGTTTAATATGTTAAACTTAAACATCTGAATGTTTTAAGAAGAAATATCCATTCTTCTCCGTGAAACTTATGCGGATAATTTGAAAATGCAGTGATCAAAATACCAAATAAATAGTGACACCTACAACACAAACCTTTGTAAATTTCACAATGGCCGCTTATGCAATTTTGAAAAAGTATCGCATTTTTGGTCATTTTTAACGAAAGTTTGTCAAAATTGATTAGGAAACCCATCGTATCAGTATAAATAAACAAATAGTGATGGCATAAATATCAAACTTCTGAAGAAAGAAATAGCTGCCACCAAAATTATCAAAAATATTGTTGAAACAAGTGGAATCAAGCATGTAAACGAAAAATAAATAGCGAATCATAAAATTCTTGAAAAAGTCACGTTTATTCTATCACGAAATATACACCAATCGTAAAGAAAAATTATGAAAAAACAATCTTTTGTCATTTCTAAGTAATTAAGGTCACAAAATTTAGTGTTTTTAACATCACTATGTACTTTTAAACAGAAAGTCTTTTAACGAAGTTTCAAGTTATTTTTATAAAAATGTAACAATATCTTGTATTTGCAAAAATTGGAATCATCGCCATTTTTAATTTTCGGTTAATTTGGAAATAAAAAAAAATTACATCCCATCAAAGACATCTGCGATGTCAAAAATATGCCGAATAGAACTATATAAATTTCTTAAATCAGCGTTGGCTGTGCAACGTGATTTTAATAAAAAATTGCTGAGCATGATAAAAGATTTATGGTACAATATAATCCCGCTAAGATTTATATATGTCCAAGTTGGTTTTTTAAACTTGGCTATCAAATTTCTGGACGGCACTTTATAAAAAGGTTTAATAAATATTTTATCATGAATATTTTTTACCAAATGACTTGGCCAACTTTAATTTCATCCATTCATTTAGTTGTACTTGCCGCACTGCTGATTGCAGCTAATTTTGTAAGGTTACTTTGGTTGAACTTTAGAATCAAATATTTCTGGTTAAAATGGTTTATTTAAAAATATGTATTCATAATATTTATTTAATTCTAATTTTGTAGGGCTCATTTTATTCCTTGAACGATTCTCTGCAAATATTTTTGATACGTTTCTATGTATTTGAAAAATTTCATGTAAAAAAAATACAACGTACCAAAGAGATTTGTAGAGAATCTTTCAGTTACAATTAACAATAGGAATATTTGCCTCGATTTTGTCAATCATTCTTGACAAACCATTTTTGAAAACTTGATTCATAAATTAAATATTCAAAGATAAATAGTTCCAAAATATAAACTTGAAAAGATTTCAAAAAATTTGAAGCAAAATGCAGACTATGGAAGATTTGGAATCCAAATTAAGAAACTTCTTATGAATGTTAACACCTTCCAAGAGAAAATATATGTTTTTTAAAATATTCATAGCAAAATTTAAACTCATTTTATTACTCCTGTAGAAATTCGTAGAACGTGGAAGTATTCTTTAATGTGAAGTAAAAAGATTGTATTGATACTGCTGCCCCCCACAGTTTCTCAGGCGGGGCAGGGCGGTTGCGACTGTCACCTCGGAAAGGCCGCGGTGCGCGAGTACTCAATAAAGTGTATTGCGCCCTGAATTTTTATGCTTCGATTTCCCCGATTTAGTTAAAAGGTCAGTGGAAGGCAACTTCCGACACTGGAACTAAACCGAGAGTTGGGTGGATAAGGACACCCCTTATTAATTTAGTTTGTCTTGAATGTTATATAAATAAAATTTAACTAAGATTCTTGAGAAAATACAAAAAGATTTTAAAAGATTTTTCGAAAAAGAATCTAGAAAATGTTAAAGAAATTTTATTTTATTTTTCAGGATTTTAAAAAATATTACAATAAACGATTCGATTACGGATCAAACTGACTACTCTGCAGACAGCGTTTAAAAATATAGTCGAGACCTCGAACTACATTATCAGAGCCCAAGAGACCGCCTACTTTTCAAACTTATTTAAAAAATTTGTCGATCAAAAAATTTGGTGTGTGTTAATTTGACCCAGTGTGTTCTCCGAAGGTTAAAATTTGAAAAATATTTCAAATTAAAAAAAGTGGCTTATAATCTTCCAGAATTTTTTTCAAATTTTAAATTTACGCAAGAGCCTTAAGAAAACTTTTGTATTCTCTTGAAACCTTTAAAAATCTTTAAAAATCACTCACATTTTTTGTTCGAAATCTTCAAATATATAAAATTGGTTTGAAACTTTTTGATACATTGTATATCTTTTTAAGTGTAAACTTTGTTTTGGACCTTTTCAATACTTCTAGATAGCTTTTAAAGTTTTCAAATATTTTACAAAATTGAAAAATTTTGCTTTAATATCGTCTACATACTTTTTAAAAATTTTAAGAAATCATTTGATATTTTTTGAAATATAATGTTTTAATTTTCTCTGCAAATTTTTATTAAAAAATATAAAAAGTCATTCAAATTCACTCCAAAATATTTTTAAAAATCTATTCTCTGGAAACATTTCAAATTCCTGAGAAAGCTTATTTTTCGAAGTTTTTAAATATACCTACATTTTGTTTGAAATTACTTGAAATCTTTTCAAGATTTAAATTATTTTTGAATCGTTACAAGAATTCTCAAACTTCTGGAGATATTTTGAAAAAATTCAATTATTTTCCTAATCCGGCGAAATAAAAAAAATGCCATAAAATCTTCCGGATTATTTTTCGACATATTCTAAGTTCTTCGAAACATAAAAATAATCTTTTAAAATACATCCTAAATAATATAAAATTTCCACGTAAATCTAACTGCCGGCATTGGTAATTTTTATGTTACTGGTACCAAAAATTTTTTTGTTGGTGTCGGCAGTCTGTGTATATATTTCGGCAATTTAGATCTTCTTAGCTTTTGTTCCTAATTTTGTTTTTCTAATCTATTTGAAATTAAAAGTGTTAACAAGTTTCCAATTAAGTTTAGTAGTAAAATTTTAGGAACATAATCGAACATAATTATTTCCCAATATTAAAAAACCATTTAGAATTAAAATTTGCTCTGCAGTAATGTTTGCAGATATATGCAGATATAAATTTTAACATGAAATAAATTTAATTCTTTGGAAATTTTGATTTACAAAATTGATGTTGCAGAAAATTTTAATCTTTATTAATAGAATAAACGAAGTGAAAATAGAAACTAAAAGTCATTTAAGTAGTGTTGTCGCAACGAATCAGGTTTTTTGACATCATCGCATACGAGATTTAGTGACTAATCCCAAAGATATTTTTTTTATCTAAGATAAAACAGCCTGGAAGGGGAAAGCCTATGCCTAAGTAAATCTGGTAGAAACTAGAAAAATCCGAATTTTAATCAACAAGGTTCGCTGTACCGTAAAACGGGATAAAGTCGCTCATGCAGGGCAAAGTTGCTCACCTCCTAATTTATGTTTTAAAATTCAATATCAAATGTCCCAGGGTAAAACATAAAAGATTTTCGATTGTTTTAGTTAGCAGAGTTATCAAAATTCATGTCGAAATTTACTTGGTGGGAATGTTTTTGGTGAGCAACTTTACCCTACATGAGCGACTTTCTTCCGTTTTACGGTATAGTGAAAAAAATATTTAAAATTATTTTTAGGGCTTTTTATAGTTTATTATTCCTAGTTATTCTGAGAAGAATAAATTATTTAGGATATGCGTCATATCATACCTTCTTTTGTTTATAAAAAACTCGTCAATTGAATATAAAATTATTTGTTTAGAATCATTTCTTTAATCATAATGCTTTCAAAATTCGCCAAAAACATTAGATTTAAAGAATTCCGCGATGTTATATGTACACATGCAAAAGAAAGATATTCAGAAAAAGTTTTAAGTTATTTGCAAGTAAATTTTTGTCTGCGAAACATAACATGGAACTTAATTCGAAGCAACCTGTCGTCACTCCATTATTCTTAATCACATAAAAAATTCAAACCAAGGTTAAAATAGATACATTTTTGCGGAAAAAACTTTTTATTCCAGTTTTAGTACATTATCTTTAACTAATAATTTCAAATGACGCTGTGAGTTCATATTAATTTCATGCGTTTTATAATAACTGATATTAGCAAACAAGTCTTAGCGATGCCAATGACCGGGGAATTATTGCTTTAACATTATTTATTTGCTACTATCATAACTGTGCATCTGCCATTAACTTCTTACGAAAGCTGAAAAAAAACTCGGGATAGTTCCATCCATATTGTGAGGAATGAAACGTATATAAAATGAGTAAATGGAATTGAAGCATAATTAGCTGGAGTTAAGTTCTTCAATGTCATTGTTACCTTTAGTAACTTCAAGAAGCTTCTTGAGCATGAGGTGTATTATTATGCTAAAATGTTAGATTTATTATTCAGTTCCTGCAGAGGAAGAGAGGCCTTTCAGAACCTGCCCGTGTTACATGGACATTACCACTACATCAGTAAGTGTTCTTGTTGTGTTCTCTTGTTGTGTCTCGGTCGTAACACTCATCTTGACGGTGTCTGCAAGTACACCGTTAATGATTCAAGAAAACCTCAAGCCCAATGCCATACGGTGCACAACACCTCTGCGTTTCTCATTGTCAGATACTGTCTGCTTTATTCAATATTGTTATGAGGAAACTTCATTCACAGGCACCAATACCAGAAATCGCTCTGAATATGTTCCATTATTAGTGTATGTATATTCTCACTAGTCCAAAAAGTACACTTATATGTATATATATTTTTTCTAAAATTGGGTTATTTAAATTTTCTTTTTTGTGTGTACTATGCTACAAGCAAAAGTTGTTCCCGAGTAAAAACCCTACGAAGAAAACCGTTCCAGTTTTTAATACTTACTGCTAAAAATGATATATTAAAAAAAAATTTATTTAAAATTGAAAAGAAATCTATTTTGTCATGAACAATTGTATGAAAAATCATGTTTTATAAATCTTCTGTATACAGTTTTGAAGAAATTGAGAATGCGTATGTACAGCAGTTTTTAAAATTAATTTTTTATTAATTCCAACAGGCTTTATGTGGAAATCGGCAAAGAGTTGGTTAAAAATAGGCTGAAAATGTATGCACAGTTTATTTTTATAAGCATATTCCGAGAGTCAAAGCTAGAACATTATTTTTTGAATGGTAGGCAAATTTAGTCTGCTTTAACATATATGAAAGCAGCTTCAGTTGCAAACATACAGAGAATAAGATTAAATACGAAAGCTAAAATTAAATTCTCTTTTAGGATAATATTTCAATAAAAAATTAAGATATCGCAAAAGATCAAGAGGTGTTTTTCATATCACCTTTTTAGACGTGCAAATTTTTATCTTAACAATTTAACTTATACGCCGTTGTTTGCGAATAAAATTAGAAAATTTGGTATAAACTCACATATTTTATGTACTTTTTATGATGAACGCGAATCTGACTGAAAAAATTGTAAGCTCCTTAAAGTTTTCGAGATATCGTGCATTTTACTCTCGAAAATTGCGATTTTCTTCTATGTTTTCTGGAAATACACCAGAAGCTTTTAAGAGCGGTCTTCATTACTTCGGTCTCGGCGTGCACACACTCACACGCGGGATATCAGCGCCTCCGTGGGCCGATCTCTTTTCAGCGCCGTACTGCTTTACGGTACTCCATCAAATCGTCTTTTCCCTCGGTACAGAGCCCCGAGCTGTACGGTCTTAAAAGTTTCTGATGTACACGGATGTATAACGCAGTGCCTTTGAATTTGAAACGATTCCGATTGGGATCATATACGACTAAGAGGCACTTTCAACTCCTTTTCAATGGTTTGTAGGGGGGCTTATAATTGGGTGAGGGAGAGGGTGC
>JAAAKG020209002.1:0-22767 GCA_010014905.2 Druon quercuslanigerum | reverse complement strand
ACAATAAGCTACATGGGAGGGGGGGGGGTTCTGGCACTAGGGTGGTCCAAATATGCATTGCAATTTTTTTTGTATTTAGAGGGGAATACACCCCCCTACCCTGAACTTTCTATTTCCAAAGAAACAAAATCTGTAATTTTTTTGCGAAATGCGTATTAAGACGTACCACCGGACACTTCAAAACCCCATTTCATTGAAATAGGTAGATTTTTAATTTTCAAAAAAATTAACTCATGTACCAGGGTTTCATCGAAACGTGCAATACTTTTCAGAGATTAAAGAGGAGTGTCTCCGAAATAAAACCATAATAATAACTTTTATTTACTAATCATCCTCACCCTCCCCATCTTCTTTTTTGTACAATTAGTTACTAGTGGACCTATTTTAATATTTTTGAGGACTTTTCTTTTAAAAAATTTCCTAACTGTTCAAACAGATTTATATTATTTAAACAATTATTAGTTTTTAAAAAATGTAAAAAATAATCGTATTTTTTATTGAAATGCAATATTTTGTCATTTTTTCGAGTAGTACAATTTTTTAAAATATTATTTAATTCTTTAAACAATTATTAATGGCTTATTTTCAAAATTCATAAAAATTGAGCCAGAGATGTCCACTTTTGTTCAAATTTGTATCCTATGATACTTTTTATTGAATAAATACATGTTAATGATATATTTCTTCAAATGTTAAACAAATTTCAATTTGCCTAAATAATTTTTATCTTTTTAAACAAATTATATTTGTATAAGAAATTAAAAAGTGTTTAATGTATTTATTGTACACACTATAGAGTCAGAAACCTCATTGCATGTGTTCTATTTAATTTTATTTTTTTGGTTACCTAAAGAAAATAAAGAAAAAAAAATAAATAGAAAGAAAATAAAGACAACTTTATCTACTGATTCAACAGAACGTAGCGTAGGATACTAATTTGTAAAGACAGTTAATATCTTTGTTTTAGGTTTTAGACATCTTGAAAATAGAAAAAAAAACTTTTTTAAATAATTAAATAATATTTTTAAAAAAGTTTAGTACTCGAAACAATGACACAAAATTACACTTTAATTAGAAAGTGCGATTATTTGTTACATTTTGTTTTTTGAAACAACTGGAAATTATTTAAAAGGTCATGAAAACTATAAAAATAGTCCATTAGTAATTATTTGTATGAAAAAGACATTTTTTTATTTCATAGACACTCCTATTATCCCTAAAACTTTTGGCATATTTCGTTGAAGCCCTGGAACATGAGTTTAATTTTTTTTAATTTTAATTATTTTAATTTAACATTTTCAAATTTAAAAAAAAATTGCTAATTTTCTTTGACTGGAAATGGAAACGTGTCTAAAATAGATGATTTGCATGCATTAAAGTCTTACCTTTTATTTAATCTAATGACTTTTATGAATAGAAATGTTATATTTAGGTTCAAAAATAATTTTATTTAGAAAATGTTTCTCATCATAAACCATGTTCTTTTGTATGGGGTAGTGGGCGGGTTCTGAAAAATTGCTACGAGAAACTGCGTGTAAGAGGGTGTGGGGGAGGGGGATAAAAAGTAAACAGCGTCTGGCTACGTGGCTTATTGACGCCCCCTTAAAGTAGGTGCCATTTTGAGAAATCACACCCGCTCCCTAAAATGGGCTCGTAGATAAATTAATTTGTTAATTCAATAATTGAGTTCTGAATAATACATTCTTTTTGCAGATTCACTATCAGAACAGTCCAGCGAGCACGGAGGAAAGAAAGTCAAGGCAAAAAAGGCAGTGGAAATTCCTGAATTAAAATACAGGAGTTGTGCGTCAGAGAATAAAGTCATACGACTAAAGCCAGGCGCTTATAAAGTAGCAACTGTAATGAAATATGAACACGAATACATAATAGGATACCTCGAGAAAAAAAAACCAAAAAAAGAAATGATGTTGTGTCCATTCGTTTTAGGAGACCGTTTTATTGAAATACGCATATCTGGTAACTATGCTCAGTGGTATAGTGATATACCAAAGAAGAATGGTGAAACGAAGATAAATTTCTGTAAAAGCTACAAAAATCCTAAACAAACTCGTGTTGGCAATGTGATAGGCGGCCACAAATTAAAACTCATTGTGGACAAACTTGATCCATCTAAACCTATCATTCAGCCTAAAAAAGCATGAAACATATAATGTGTCTAAATGTTCGTCCATTTTCACAAAATTATTTTCTCTATCTGTTACTGAATTAAGTGACGTACATTGTTTAGAAGATCGTGTACTATAGAATTAAAAAAAATTTGTTGCAAAGTTGCTAACTAACGAAGTTAACTATATTTTAATGATACATCATAGAGAAAAATAAAAAATATCATTTTCGTGAAGATTCAAGTGCCTTATTGCTATAAAAAGAAATTCAGCACAAGCCGTCGATCATTTTTGGTTTAAGTCCATCCATTTCAACATCGATTTCAGAAAGTATATGGATACTCTAAATCCAATTGTTAAAACAAGCAACGTAGGACGACTGACGCATCAAATGCTAAAAAGGAGTCATTACTACAATAAAAGTGTGCTAAATGAAACGTTCAAGTCTATCATTAATCCACAGCAGAGACTAGTAAACTTTACTAAAAATTCTACTAATGAAAAAGTTAATCGAGGGTTGCCTGAGCTTAAGCTCCTTAAACAACTGTAAAGTAATCCTCATAAATACAAACGCTTACAAAAAGCAGAGTTCCTCTGAACCTATTTGCATAACCAATAGTACCAAGTATAGGAAAATTATTGGAAAATTGTTTCCACGCAAACGATACTCTGAATGTGGTGGTTCTCTATCCCAAGTCGAGGTTTTGTCGAAAAGCCTAGCAAGAAACTGTTCCTCCTATGACGATTCTATGGTGCTTATACTGATGACATCTTCTTTATTAATGAGAAATTACGTAAGGCAGGTTTTATTCATATGCATTAGGTAACTTAAGTATATTAAGTAACCCACCAACTTTGTGCAACGTGGATTAAGCGTTACTTAAAATTTGATTTAACATTGTTCTTAATTTTATTCGACTTTGCTTCAACATTCAGCAACGATGATCATCACCTCTGCAACATTAATTTAATGTCATTGACAAGTTGTAATGCTGCAGGATGACTTCCACTTGTCAAGATAGCCGAAAAGTCTATTCCCGAAGTGACACCTTGATGAGGTATCAGATTTACTCATTCAAGAAAGCAAACAATCTTCTCGTCAACTGGACTGAGTATGATAAGAGTGACTGTCATTAATTTGCTCCTTTCAAGTTACCAGAATCTCTAGAGACGTTTGAGAGTAACACCAGTGAACAAAATGATAATAGTGGTAACAGTTCGGTAGTGAGAAAACTGCAGGAAGACATGAAGCGCAAATGTGACTTTCCCAGAGGAAATTGAGGAAATCATGATGATGATCAGTTTGAGTCTTTCATCGCTAAGAAAACAAAGAGAGAAGACAAGAAGTACTATGATATGAATGCGAAAGAAGGAGATCGATATGACAATCAGAAGGAGGATGATGAGGATTATTAAAAATTGGAACAGGATCAGGAACATGATAGTGATGATAGTGATGCTATTTATGATGTTGATCATAATAAAGAGGAGGAGAAGAAGGAGGGGCGTTCAAATGGATGTAATGAACTGATGATAAAGACATACACCCAACCAAGTCGAGAATGCTGCTGTATGACGCTTGATACAGATCCTAATAAACTTGTCGATGCTTTGCGATTTTCCATTAATTTTGGTCATTCATTACAAGGTCCCGAGTGTCAAGCAATTAGCCGCATATTACGTCAAAGAAACATAATATGTTAGCAAGCAAGCAAGACCATTGTGAATTTTAGTTTACCTGTGTTTAATCCGTATAATTAAGTTAAGATATTATTTTGTTAAGCTAAGATGAGAATCTACGAGGTCTGGCTATAAAATAACGAGACTGGTTACGAAAAAGGGTTTTATTATAGAAATTATTCAACATTCGAATGCTTTCCTTCAATATACTTCCCTCTTCTCGTCACACACCTTTTCATAGGTTTTTTCCATTGATCGAAGCAGTGCTGGAAGTCTCCTTTGGTGAGGGCCTTTAGGAACTCTGGCCGTTTTTTGCTTTACCGCTTCCATCGACTGAAATCGGGTCCTTTTTAAAGCATATTTAATCTTAAAAAAAAAAAAAAGTCGCACGGTGCAAAATCTAGCGAGTACGGTGCGTGCTCGAGCACTGGAGTGCGTTTTTCGGCCAAATACCGCTTCACAGATAGCGCGTTATGGGTAGGTGCGTTGTTCTGGTGCAAAATCGACGAGTTGTTCTTCCACAACTCGGGCTGTTTCTTACGAACTCGTTCTTATAGTTTTGCCAAAACTAAAAAACAGTAAGACTGGTTGACAGTCTGATCCTCTGGAACCCATTGAGTCATCACGATACCGCTAATGTCGAAAAAACTATCAACATTGCCTTGAATTTTGATTTGGACATCCTTGCTTTTTTCATTCTGGGCGATTCAGGCGTCTTCCAATGCATCGATTGCCGCTTTGTTTCAACATCGTATTGAAAAATCCACGTTTCGTCGCAAGTAATAATGTCATCAGTCCGGGATCTTCTTCTAACCTTTCAAAGAAATCTGAGCAGACCTGTTGACGCAAGAGCTTTTGGTCAGGAGTCAGGTTTTCATGGCACCAACTTCCCACACACTTTTGTCATGTGTATTTCCTCGTGTAAAATTTTTCTAACCGTTTCTTCATCGGCGTTTACAGCCTCCGCAATCATCGGCATGCTCATTCGACGCACTGAACGCACAATTTGGTTGATTTTGGTCACTGTTTCCGGAGTTGAAACAGTGACAGGGCGACCTGGGCGCTGGTCATCTTCAGTGCTCTCTCGGCCCTAACTAAAGCGCTTACATCACTCAGAAACACGCGCACGAGTTAGAAAATTGTCCCCATAGGCGTCTTGCAACAATTTATAGCACTCAGTCCACTGTTTTTCTTCAAACATGATTTTCGGCATGAGACCAAAACGCGTTCGTTTCAAACCGCTACTGTACAAATACTATAATAGTGACGAAAACGTGTTTTGGTACGTAAATAGAAAAGATTTCCAGATACCCAACGCAATACTTGTTTTTCCGCACCCCTCTAGGGCGCCCTCTAGGCGCGCAGTCTCGTTATTTAATAGCCAGACCTCGTATATATAGTAAAATTAAGAATAAGTATATATCTTGAATAAACAGACTTTTAAGGTTGACAATGGTCGGAATTTAGTTAAAACCTGTTTTTTTAGATAATTATTAGTCATTAAGCTTACGTAGTACTCGAATTTCCTTAAATAGCAGTTAGGTTTAAATCATTAGCTATTTAATTATTGATAGAGAGCGCTACTTTTCATTGAGTAGTCTACCATGATAATATCTTTGTTTCAATTCTTCCTTTAACAAGTCTAACCCCCACCACCACATCTACCACAACCCCCACCACCACGTCATACCGAAACTGGACGGCGTGTTGTGTGAGACAAAAATATACGTCTACACTTTGTTTTTTTACAACTTATCGCGAATTATAGTCATTTCGCAATATAATCATTCTTTGTTTACCTCCAGATGTTCAAGAACATGGCAACAATGTTAATTTATTATGATCTAGAGTAAGAATTGACAACACGATTGGAACGACCGTATCTAACAGAAAATTGTGTAATATCATGGCTGGTATCATGCCTTCCAGTAGCTTACCCGTGTACTAAGTGTAATATTCCCAAAATGAAATCTTTGTCAATCTTATAGTCCGCTATCAACTAAAAACATTACAGAAAATTATTCACGATGGCTTAGTGCTGGAGGAAAAAATAAATTGGCATTAATTTCTGTGAATAGTGAATAGTATATTTACTCATATGGCTAAAGATTCCAAAAAAACAGCTGTAGCTTAGGCAAACACCTCTGATGTTGAACGTCAGGTTATTTACGGGGGAGAAGAATGTTTCAATGGAAATGATTGTTTAAAATTATTAGATAATTTATAATAATTTTAAAATGTTTCTCTTATAGGATGTTTGAAATTTGTGCAAACGTTCAGTGACTTTAAAAAGGTTGTAAATGCCTGTTTCAGTAATACTTTACTTTTTGAATTTGAAAAGTAAATTGATGATTTCAAACGCATCTATTTAGATTTGGATATTTCGGTTACGCCTAAGGTGCTCTGTGTTTTTACCCACGTTAGAGAATTTTACAAAAAACATCAATAGGGATTAGGTATATTTAGTGAGCAAGCGTTTGAATCTGTACATTTTGAACTTGACTCTCTATGGAAGAAAACCATAAAGTTCGTCCAACACATAGCGACTACGATAAGCATTTGTTACAAACAGTTTGTGAGTTTAATGGTCTTTATGTGTAATCAGTTTTTTATAAAAGTTTTTTATTGTACGTATATGACGTGTTTTTTATGTCAAAGGTGAATAAATGTTACTGACAACGCATTATTTTTAACTTTGTACTTTTTATTCAAACTCATAATTTTTTTTATATGATTGGTTTTTTTGTTCGCGTTTTTTATTTTTCATACATATTTTTGCACAGTGTGAACTGGTGAACTGGTGTGAACTTGGTACTTTTTATTCAAACTCATAAATTTTTTTTATATGATTGGTTTTTTTGTTCGCGTTTTTTATTTTTCATACATATCTTTGCACAGTGTGAACTATTTTATCCTAATGAGTTAAAGAAAAAGAAAAATTCAAACAGAAAACAAAAATTTTTGATTATGGCTTCGATTATAGCTTTGGCATCGACTTAAAGCAAATATAATATATTCTAGCGGGTGAACTTTGTATAATTTTATGTTGCAAAAAAGAAAGTAAACTAAAAAAAAGTGAAAAGAAGAAATAATGAAAATTCATGCTCTACTCAAGTAAACTCAGTTGAAACCGAACATACTGGCCCAAAATAAAAAACGGCCCGATCGATTATTTTAATTCTTGTTGGATATAACTCAGGATGGTCCACATTATTAAAATCAGCGATAAATCCTGTTTGGGAGCCTATTTTATTTAAAGTTATTTTAAGCACATAGTGAGATAAAAAGTAGGACGTAGAAAGTGAAATGAGGGGCCGTACACAAGTTCGTGATTTAAATAGCAGCATTTTAATCTTGTAATACTTTTAACATAACATATTTAATAAATGAACTAAAAAAGTATTTCAGATAGAAATTTTAAATTCATAAATTAATTTTAGACAAAAATCTTTTTTCTGTTTTAAAAGATGACTACGAGAATCTACGAGCTCTGGCTATAAAATAACGAGACTGGTTACGAGAAAGGGTTTTATTATAAAAACTTTTCAACATTCGAATGCTCCCCTACAATATACTCCTTTCCCCTCACGACACACCTTTCCATAGGTTTTTTCCAATGATCGAAGCAGTGCTGGAAGTCTTCTTTGGTGAGGGCCTTTAGGAACTCTGGCTGTTTTTTGCTTTACCGCTTCCATCGACTGAAATCGGGTCCTTTTCAAAGCAGATTTAATCTTCGGAAACAAAAAAAGTAGCACGGTGCCAAACCTGGCGATTACGGTGCGTGCTCGAGCACTGGAGAGCGTTTATCGGCCAAATACCGCTTCACAGAGAGCGCGTTATGGGCAGGTACGTTCTTCTGGTGCAAAATCGACGAGTTGATATAATATAATTAAATATTATATTAATTATATTAAATATAATTCTTCTGCAAAAACTCGTTTTTTTATTGATACTAATGCATTTTTACTCAAAAAAAATAAAATTTCAAACCATGAAGATTACTCTTTTACAAAAAAGAACAATTTTAAACTAAAAATGAGCAATCTTGAAAAAAAGGAAAAAATACATTATTAATACAAAAATTAATGTTTATACTAAAAAAGGTAGTTCCCCTAAACAGTTATATTTTTAACTAAAGATAAAAAAAGTCATAATAATTTTTTTTAACATGGTACTTTAACTTTAACCCAAATAGGTGAATTATCAATTATAATATATTATTTTTTAACAAACTACTTGAACTTGCAACTCAAAGGATAAATTTCGACAAAAAACCTAAATATTTAATAAGAAAATTATTTTTTAATAAAAAGATTAAACCAAAGCTTTTAAACAAACTAGTTGAACATTCAAACAAAGAAAAAGTATTTTGAACCAAAAAGTTGCATTTTGAATAAAAAAATGATATTTCTACTAAAACAGTTGGACTATTTGTTTAAAAATTAATCTCTGTAGGTTAAAAATTTAACTATTTGTTTTTTAATCAGCTTGTTAAAAAATTTAATTCTTTTTCTTTTAATATCTACCATTCGGTGTTAAATGCCGCTATTAGCTTAATAATTTAATTTAACTTAAGAACTCCGCTATGAGATTGAATAATCATCTTTTGTAATTAAAAGTTAACTGTTCTGTTAATAATTAATCATTTTAAATTGCAAGTTCATCTTGTGTGGCAGAAAACTAATAATTTGTGGTTGAAATAAACGAATAATTCTGAAATTTTGAAATTTTAATTAAAACTAATAAAATAAAAGTTATACATAATTGATTATTGCTTGATAGCATAATTTATACTAAAACAAATTTACTAGCATGTCATAAAAATGATTTCTCTATATATTACTGGCACAATCTTCAAATTTATAAATTCTTCTAAAATTAAAATGTTATGTCTGACCTCGAAGTGCAAGTACTACTTGCATACATACCCACAGGTAAGGCACCTAGGCGTAAGTGGAAAAAGTCAACAATGATAGGCCATACTTATTTTATTATTACCAGAGGAAAGTGCGCGCATCAGCGCGCGCTTACTTTTGTATTAATTTTTATAATTAACTAAAATTTAGAATAACTATTTGTTAAAATTTTTTTCCACTTAAGGTTTCACTAAATTATAATCTGAAGTAATGTATTCAATTTATCCTTGTAACGTAAATTGTACTATCACTATTAGTAATATTAAAGAACGAGATATTATTCAAAGACATAATGCACCATATGTTAATTTAATATTTGTGAAAAAACACAATTTTTGTGAAATAATATTTACAAAAAATCATTAAAAATTAATACCTACAATCTAAAAAATGGAAGGTTCAAATAAATGTTAGTGTGAAAAGGATAGCGTGTCAAAATACATTCCTAAGTAATTAAAGCATATGTAAATATAATTTAAAAATTGAAACATTAACATATATAAGTTTTATGATAATAATATGATACGATACGCAGATAATAAGCAATTAATGAAAAAAAGTATTGAAGAACTCTTTTGACTCAATCATCCAAATAATTTTTATTCTACATTTTTCAGAAAATTTGAGTTATTTATAACATTTTCCACTATTCGAGAAAAAAGAAAAAAAACATTTGCAAATAATTTCGAAATTAAAATTTAGATTCTCATTTCAAATCGCAAAACTTTAAAAAATAATGTAACTAGAATGAAAGTATTTTAAACTTTTACAAACTTTCGATAAAATAATTCTGGCATATATTAACGTACATAAACCTGAAGTGAATAATAAATTTTTGCTACATAATTAAAAGAAATTACAAATCAATATTTATGTATTTAATATTGTAAAAAAAATCAGCTAATAATTAATTAATGTATTCATAATGTAAAGAGCATTAAACTATAATTTTAATTCAGAAGTTAAAATAACGTTCATTCCATTTTTTTTTATTTTCACTTTAATTTCTGAAAATTTGATATATTGGTAAGCTTTTATGCCAATTTCAGAAAAAATTAAAACTCATAATTGCATAATTTAAAAAATTGAATGCAAATTCCCACTTAACAACCTTAGAATTAATAAAAAAAATTATGTAATTGAAATAGAGATGTTTTAATATGAATAAACTTTTATTATGCAAATTATATCGAATATATAATTATGTAGCTTCGAATAGAAAATGAATTTATGTCACATAATTTGAAAAAACTGCACTTTAATGTATATTTAAATAATTATTTAAAAAAATTATTCAGCTAATAATTAATTAATTATTACACAATATAAGAAGCATTAAACAATAATTTTCATTGCATTATTCTAATAGTTTTTAGATTACTGTTTCTTTAAACTTTAAGCAGCATTTCCACATATTTAATTTATTAGTAATCTATAAAAATAATTATTTTATCAATTTAACTTGTTTACTTATAACGTTAAAAAATAAATTTCGATACTCATTTCACTCATTTTAACTTTATTTAAGTCAATATTGTGGTGAAGATTAAATGGCAAAAATTAATTAAATAGTTGACAACATAAGATGCCTCAAGCAGTTATTTGAATTTAAAAAATTAAATTATTTTTAATTTTATATATATTTTTTGAGATTTAGATTCTAAATATTTTTATTTCTTTTAGAATAATACAAGAAAATATAGGTTCTAACAGAATTATTTAATAAATATTTAATCATCTCAAAAAAAGAATGAGACCATTATTTTTATTGAAATGTCAAATAATTTAAAGGTGTAAAAAATTATTTTTATTGAAACACAATTAAAATTAATTAATCAGCAAAGAACATACAAATTATTTGATAATTATTTTCATGAAAATTGTGTGCATATAATTTTGAAAGTTTAATTCAGATACTCATTTTCCAACATCACAAACACTATAAAAAATGATTTTACTGGAAACATTTTGAACAATAAATTAATTTTATTATAGAAATAACAGTTTATATTTAATTCCATATCACTACTGCCAATATTTAATTTATGTGACTTCATTAAAAAATATTTTTTATTCAGTTCTGTGAAAAGAAGACAATCAGTGAATAGTTAGTTAATCGATTCATAATATAAAAACAGAAATAAATTATTTGAACTGAAACATCAACATAATTATTGCCCTATATTTTTATGAAAATTCAAAGTATTAATAATCTTTAAATAATATTTTCAGAAAAACTTAATACATTTTGACATACTTGTCAAAATCTTGTGGTACTTGAGTCTCTGTTAAATTTTTGAACCAATGGTCTTTATTTTTCACCGACTGGTAGTATTTCTTCAAAAATAAAGATTGAAATTTAATTTGGTATTTTACATTATATTTTTTCTAAATAGAATTCAATTTAATTAACGATAAGTCAAAGAACTTTTTTTTAATATTATCATTAGGATCAGATTCTGAAAATCTTTTTCTTATTTTATCAAGAGTTTTATTTTAAAAAATTAATATGAAAATTTATATCTCGAATTTCCATTTTTAGTAATTTACAAGAATAATGATAATTAAGCTTATTAAATTTTTTTATATTATTTTTTTAAATTGTTTTTTATTTAATTGTTTTTATACAAATTTCTTATAAGGATATTGGAAACTATGCTTTAAATATTTCAAAAACATGAAAGTTGATGTGAAAGTTCATTTAGATATAGGAACATTTTGTAGAGGCTGCAAAAAATTTTTTTCAAATATTTTTGGTGGTTCTATTTGATTTCAAAATCTAGAAAAGATGCCAAAAAATCAGAGAGAATTTTTTTTTACTTAATCGAATATACAAAAGGTTCTTTTACGACTTTTAAATATTTTTCACACCTATCAATATATGTGATATTCCAAAAGAAAATTATTATTATTATCATTAAAAATAAACGCTTATGTTTTTGATCAACTTTTTTTTGCAAAAGTGCGATTGTCTATAATTTTTAATTGTGCGGAATTATAAGAATGTAAAATTTGTAAGTGGGCAACGAAGTATCGATCTTCATTAAGTATTAAGAAAATATTGATTGGGTAAACATTACATAATATACACTAAAATGTGCCTTTCTAAAATATTTATTTAAAAAGTCGAGCATATGTTTATATAATTAGTTATATGTTATTATTGTATATTTAGAAAAATTTAAATTATGATATAGAGAATATAAAACACTTGTTCAGAAATAGCTTGTCATGCTATGCAAATTGATCATAGTGTTCTTTTTCGAAGACTACTTTCAGAAAGTAGGTCGAGTCTGCTAACCAGATATTTCTGACCATAATCTAAGAAATTAAGAACGTACTCAATATTGGAAAGAAATTTTTGAAAAAAGTTTTAGTAATTCTTATAAATATTTCTGGTACCTGGCCAATAGACTGATTAAAACAATTTTCTTTTAATCATTCGGAAATATTAAAAGAAAGAAGAATTTTTTTTTAATAGACTAAAAAATTTAATCAAAACTTTTACTAGATATAAAATATGTTTCAAAAATATTTTGTTGAAATTTTTTTATGTGAACAAAACGAAAAATGTTACATGATTTTCCAAATTTGAAATAAAATTTTTTCAAGACATTTAAAAATTTTTGTCAAAGTTTCTGGTAAATGAGAAAAAATTTAAATTGTACTGAAAGGATTATTAGTTCTAATGAAAATTCAAAATTAACTTGGTGGGCTGTTTTAAATGACGCACGTAAAATATCTCTGTTGGTAAGCCAGATAAAAAAAATTCTTGAAACTAAAGTTTTTCGGGATAATGGGGGCCATCTGACTGGTCTTATAAAAGTGACCTTATGGGTCAATTCTAAATGTCAATTGAAGGTCAAAGTCAGTTTTTAAAATGGAAATCCCTATTTTCAAGGCAGGTTTTAAAAATATGGGAAAACTTTACATCCGTTTTTTAGTTTTTAATTTTTCAGAGTGACCTTCATAAGATTGGGGCCAATCTCCTTGACAACATTGACCTTAGCGCAAGGGAACTCACAGTAAACAATCTTCTCAAAGATTTTTTAACCCATAAATCCTCAAAAGTTTTAAAAAAGAGCTTAAGGACGATTTCTCAGCACATTTGACAACATTTGAAATTGCACTAATAAAGGTCACTTAAAAAAATTATGAAATAGGGGTTCCCATTTAAAAAACTGACTTTCAACTTTAAACGACCTTGAAATTGATGTTCAGGGCACAGTTATTATTAATTAATATTATTATTAGTCAGATGGCCCTCATTTTCCTTAACAAGTTTTGTTAAATTATTAATTTTTTCGTATCTGCCTTAAAAACGGATATTTTCGTGCTTCAATTAAAATGGCCCCCTTTATATGCTTTTCAGAAGAGAAAAACATAAGGTGCCTGCAAATAAAATTACCAGCACTTTAATTCCCCACAAAGAAAATATTCGAAATAGAAAATTTCATAATTGATAAAGTTGAGAAAACTGAAAAATCCTGAAAAGTAAAATTCTTGAATAATTCTTCATCTAGTTTTGACTACTTTATGGAATGATTTTTTTCAGAAAAATTTGATTTTAAAACTACCGAAATAAAAATTTCTGAACTAAAAAATGTACTAAATAGAAAATTCGCGAAATTAAAGAATTAATTTTTTTTCTTATTGTCATTTTTTTTATCAAAAATACAATAATGACATTTGTTACATAATTTCTTTGCTTAGTGTTTTCATTCAAAATAATGATTTTATATTATTGTATAAAAAAACAGTTTTTTAACACGTTTTTAAATAATAATAATAATATTAGTTACGAATTACTATTATCCAGATGCATTAATATAATAATTTCTTTAAAACTGTTTATATAGACATAAAATTTCTATATATGACGATTTTGAATATTGTGATCGCAAGAACATATTTTCGCGAAAAATAAAATTTGTTTATTTAAATAATAATATTTGATGAAACGCCTTTTAAGAAAAATTGTTAATATAAATTTGTTATAACAATTAGCTTGAATATTAAACTAAATATTAATGTTACTGAAGTGTAGCTGTGTTACCGTTTATACCCGAAACCAGTTAGCAGCAGTTTTAACTAGTCAAAACGCGTGTGCTTATAAATAATAAATTGTCATAATGTAACATCTAAATAAATCTAAACCTAATTTATAATCGAAAAAAACATGTTTTAATGTTGTTCAATAATACTTACTAGTGATATTTCCACTGCGTGAAACGCCAGTTCCCCTTCTACATTGCACCTAAAAGTGTCATATTGTCTGCGGTATTTTACAGTTTAATTTTCGAAGAAAAGAAATAATGATTTAGAAGCTAGTACGTAAACTCTGAAAAAATTTGAAAAGTATTCACTTTCATCAAAATTATTTAAGTAGATGTCCTTCACTCAAAGAAAATGAGGGTTTTCAATAGTATTTTATTTTTCGTCGCAGTCATATTCCCTAATAGTATCGGTACGTGTGATAATATTTGTTATTTAGTATTTGTCATTAGAAACTTATTGAGTTAGAAACTCTTAATTTCTCATAAAAATATTGTAAATTTTACTATAATTATTACAAAAGCATGAAGTTTGGTGTGAAGGTTCATTTAGGCATTCAAAAACTGTTTGTTTGGGGTAACCACCGTTTTTTTTCTTAAATTTTTTTTTTAAACCTGCTTCTATGTTCACCGAATTATAAGATCTTAGAAGAAAGATTCTCAGTGATTTTATTAATTTTTATAAACTAGAAAAGATCAAAAAATACACTCTAAAGTGGTTTCCCTTCAATCGGTTTACAAAAGGTTCTTTTACTACTTTTCAATATTTTCCACTCCCTTCAGTATATGTGTGACATACCAAAAGAAAAGTCTTCTTATCATTACAAAAAGACACGTTAATCATAAATTAATTATTTGTGCAGAAAAGCGGTTGTGTTAAATTTTCAATTATGTAAAACTGTAGTAATATGAAATTTGTTAATCTGGTACAAAATCTCGGACTTTATTGCGTATTTAGAAAATAGACTTCACTGAAAATATTGATGGATAAACAAAAATATGTTTTTTCTGGAATTTTTATTCAAACTTTAAGTGTATGTTTCTAAATTTTTTTCGATATCACTATGGTCTAATTAAAAAAATATTTTTTAATAGAGAATAGGACAAATTTGGAAGTTATAGAAAACATTTGGCCAGAAATCTCTTCTCAGGAATAAACATTGCTCATAGGTTTCTGTTTCGAAGAGCATAACGACCTTCACAATGTAGGCCAAGTTCGTTAAACCATCGACAACAGTAATTTGGTGATAGTGAATTCTCTTTTGTTAATGCTCTTTCGGCTTTAGCGAACATATTCTTATCGCGCATCTTGTGCTTCGCACTCGAATTCGTCCCCCAATTATGGTAATCTTTCAGGGCGTTCAAAACGAAACGCTATTCTTTTTTTGACTTTTTTCATATCGTGCGTTGTATAGCTGAAAATGTTAATTTTCGTTTCTTATTTTGGATTTTGAAAATGCTATTTCTCTAAAAAATTTTGTTCGATCGAAAATTAACGTGAGAATAAATTGTCCTACAAACACACGCACATATAATTTTAAAATTTTGTAAAAAAAAATGGTCGCAAAAATGTTCAAAATGGTCTAGTTTTTTGAATTTTTATTCAAAATGGCTGGCTAACGAACTTCACCTTTAGTTTCTGACACTAAAAGAGTGTACCAAAGACCAATCAAATCTGTTAATTCTTTCGAAAGTTATCGTGCTCACAGACAGAGAGACAGACATACAGACAGACACATTCGTAAAAGCCTGTTTTTCGAGTCAGGTGGTAGCAAACAATTGAGGCGTCGGATGCAAAAAGCAGATATAGAAGTATTTTCCTGGAGTAGGGAGGCCCCTGAGCTCCTGAAAATGAAGTCTTGAATTTTAATTTTTGAAATATATATCCTGAATAAAAATTTAATTTTGCATCTTTTTCTCTTTATAAAAACAGTTGTAGCTTTTTTATTTTTTGAATTATTTACAAAAAACTGGTTTTTTCTCTGATCAAAATATTTTGATTTTTTTCACTTTAACTCGCAAGCGAAATAGAAAGTTTGTCATTTTTTTTAAGTAAAACTTATTAGAAATATGTATTGTCATTTTCTGCGATCGATCGCTTTAGCAAAACATTGAAATGTTTATTTAAAAAATTAAAAAAAAATTTTTTTTTCAAGACGGTGCATAATTCGTGCACAAACAACTTCTAGCGTTTCGGGAATCGATCGAATTTTGAGCAAGCAAAAACTGTCAGCGAGAAAGTTGTTCAGAAAGGATCAAGGAAGTTATCTGAAAAGTTTCAGATCAATAGGAGTAGTAGTTAACAAACTGTTGATGTTTTAATTTGCCAACGCGATAGATTTTCTCCAGCGTAAATTACTCCCTGGCCAGTAAGCCGCCCCAGCGTTAGGTGCAACGGTGCCTCAGAGCATGTCAAGATTTTGTAATTAAAAACGCACTATATACACAAATCAATGTTTGTCAATAAAAAAGTGGTTTTTAATGTATACATTGATATTTTTTGGTGCTAAAAATAATAATTGTATATAATATTGTAAAATAACATTAGAATATTTCAGACACCGTTAATTTGTAAATTTTGATAAATTACTTTTTGCCTATTCTGCGGTCAAGAATCTACTTTTCACGTGTCTCTAAAATATTTTTCTTAGGAAATCTTCTTGGTATTTCAAAGTGTTTTTGTTATAACTTCTAAACATATTTGACATAGAGAGCCTCGGTGGCTCAGTTGGTTAGACGCTCGGACTTCACCTCAGAGGTCCGGGGTTCGATCCCTGAGCCGTTACCTCTGGAAATTTTTCTATGTACCTTTACCGAGGTTCTGGTGGTTCGGAACCTACCTTAAACTGTAGGTCCCCCTCCCACCACCAATGTGAATGAAAAATGTAAACCCTTAGGGGACACATTAGAAGCTTCCACTAACTAACATATTTGACAAAATCGCATTGTTTTATTTTTTTTTGATTTTGTAAGAAACGCTTTCAAAAATAGTTGGGCCAAGAATATAATATTTATCAAATAATTATTTCTTTCTCTGATTCACATTTTTTCCCCTACACAATAATAATTCATCTATTTATTAATGTAATCATTAACATTACTGCGGTACTTGAAAATATATTTAATAATTGTTTAAGTCATTTCTCAAGTATTCTAAGCAAGAATTAGTTGACTAATTTATTATTACATACCGCATTTCTGTTACATTTAGGAAAATTTTTTTCCCACAAACTTTCATGCTTCGTTCGTTTTCTACCATTTGTTGGTTTCAAATTATTTTTAATTTCTTAATTGTAAAACTTCACTATAACGAATTTTGTTTTGCTACTTATTATCATTTGATCTGCTAATCGGAAGAGACCGAACTAAACTGATGTATTTAGTTTTGGTAAAGAAACAACAAAAAAGCATATATAAGTATATTTTCAAATAGAGGTCAGACGAAGGACACGCCGAATACAAGGAAAAATAAATATAGAGAGATTCTTTATTTTTAAGACTTTTATGAAGTTCATGCTCCTAGAGCTGGCAACACCAAAATATTTTTTTCATAGAAGATCTATTTATTATAAACCATGATTTTCCGTATTCCTCGTATTTTAATTACAAAATCTCGACGGGCTGTGAGTCACAGTTGCACCTAACGCTGAGGTAGCGCTTTATTGACAGGGGCGTAGTTTGCGCGGAAGAAAATCCATCGCGCCGGCAAATTAAAACATCAACAGTTTGTTAATTACTATGCTAATTGATCTGAAACTTTTCAGAAAACTTTCTTGAATATTTCTGAACAACTTTCTCGCTGACAGTTTTCGCTTGCTCAAAATTCGCTCGACTCCCGAAACGCTAGAAGTTGCTTGTGCACGAATTATGCACCGTCTTCGAAAAAAAATTAATAGCAATTTTTTAAATAAACATTTTAATGTTTTGCTGACGCCATCGGTCGCAGAATATGACAATTCATGTTTCTGATAAGTTTTATGACAAAATGTCACAAACTTTCCATTTTGTTGCGAGTTGAAGTGAAAAAAATCAAAATATTCTGATCAAAGAAAAAAAAACAGTTTTTCTTAAATAATTCGAAAAATAAAAAAGCTACAACTTTTTTTATAAAGAGAAAAAGATTCAAAATTAAATTTTTGTTCAGGATATTTATTCCAAAAATTAAAATTTAAGACTTCATTTTCAGGAGCTTAGGGGCCTCAATTCACTAGAACCTGATTCGAATTAAAGTATCCTGCGGTATAGGCACAAGTTTATTTTAATTTCCAAAGGGAGTTATTCACTAAAACAGTGTGGCCCATGTATTGGAGTATTTGCTATCTGCTTGCTTAAATTTATTTGGTACACATTTTTTTAGTATTACTGACTAGATCAATTTATCAATATATAATTATTTAAATCTGCGATTTCCTTGTTTTTATGAAATATTGGATTTTGTGCAATTTTCTTCCTGTTGATTTAGTATTTCTCATTGCCCTTATTGTTTTTTGTCTTATTGTCTCTCCAATCTTATTTGAAAAGATCCCCTTCTTTTGTTGCCGAATGATTTACTTGTGAACTATTTCTGGCCATTAATCGCGCTTCCCTCTCTGATTTAATAATTATTATTTGAATGGTAAATTGTTAAAACATTCTATTGAATTTAATTTTGAGTTGCGTCCCGTATAATCTCCAAAAACAAATTATAGTATTATTTAGGAACTTTGCTCTACCCAATTGTCTGGTTTTGGAAAACCAGACAAAAGGTCAAATTTATAAGTTTATTAATTAATTTTTTTATCTTATTTCGTCGCTATTACATCATTCTTAAATTTATTTTGTTTTGTGATGTTTAATTGTTCCAAATAATGACGCTGTTGCTAAATAAATTATAATGATATATTAAATCAGTTCATGTGGTAATTTTGATATAATTCTTTGAATTATATCATTATATCTTTGAATTGGGTCCCACTCTCATTTCCGGGGACCGGCAATAAATCTTCCTAACAAAAAAAACATGAATTTCGCTCCGAGTAGAATAAGCTCTTTATGTAGTCAATTGTAAGATAAAAACTTGAATCTTAGCATCATTTGAAGATGCTAAATAAGTATTGGGGTATGACCAGAAGCTCAGGGTCAGGTTAGCAGACTGCAGTACGATTGACGGGAAAATTTGAAATAAGATGAGTTACTCCACTTGACAAAAGGCGTCCTATTTTCTTCTTGTGAACGGCTCAGGATTCTTCAGGATGATCCGATTTTCGATATGTACATTAAATAAAGAGGAAAAACAGGCAGAATCTATTTTTAAGCTTAAATCTTCTCAAATAACAGAGTGCAACACACAAAATGGAAACAACTTCTCTTTGCGCTATTTCTTAAGTACATCTGAAAACTGGAAAAGCCACCGACCTGATTTTTCGGAAATACGACATTTTTTATAAAGTTCATACATCGTAAACCACGCTTTAAAAGCTGTGATTGAGGGCGTTTTGGGAAAGCATCGAGCAGAGCCAGATAAAGTGAAAAAATTGGTTACAACAATGCTTTAACGTTATGAAAACATCAACGCCTCCATGACATTGAAACTGCATTTCTTGCATCATCACCTCGATGACTTCTTGGAACAATTGCCAACGGAATCGGACGAGCAAAGGGGAGTGTTTCCACCAGGTAACAATGCCAATGGAAAAAAGATACAAACGCAAAAAGCTGGACGCAATGCTTGCGGAAGTGTGTTGGTGGAGTCATAAAGTATGTCAATATGCAGATAGGGTACCAGATATGGTAGATATAGTGGACACACTAAAAAAGATTTGCCCGTGGATCTTCCTTTTTGCTCAAACGATACAGAGTCAGAACATAACTTCGAATCACCACCAAAGAAAACAAAACCGCAACAGGCGTCAACCTCGATAAATATCGATAAAATATAGCCTTTTTTGTAACTTTTATTGATTGCGAAATAAATGTTATGGTAAAAACAGAAGTTATGTAGAATAGTTCACATTCGTAGTACAAAAACGGTATGAAGGAGTGTTCACATGTACTAGAAAGTTGTTCGTATTGTTGTTGGAAGTCGTTTCGCTAAACTATGAAATGCCGAGTTACCGATACTTCAGACGTTTCTAGTAAAAAACATGATAAAATGATAATTTCCGGCATTCAAGCAATTTTTCGGCAACAGATGGAGTTTATTAAGTCTGTCTGTTTTACACTTTATTTCTTCTTGTCCATATCTACAACGTATTCGAAAACATAAAAACGCAATTCGAAAAGGTTAACCATGTATAAACTTTATAAATAATGTCTTATTTCCGAAAAATCAGGTCTAATTGAAAATACAGTTGATACCGAAAAAACTATCTAATTGATGTCTCCGAGCAAAATCCTTTGGTGGCTTTTCAAGTTTCCAGATGTACTTGAGAAATTGCGTAGAGAGAAGTTGTTTCCAGCCGATAAGCAAAAAAATGTTGTACTGTGTAATTAACCAAATTGTTCGAAAACAGCGCAGCTTGTGACTTGTGAATATTCTGCAACGTCACATTTTGTGGTTCTGTGCAATAGCTAATATCTGACTCATGATTTCTTTTTGCAGAATCATTATGGCAAGCTCCGACATGGCTGGGAGGAAAGGCGATAATTCAAATTCCTGCTTTAAAATACAGGTGTCATGCAGGTTCTAAAGCTGTTCAAAAACTAACGCCAGGGACCTGGAGTGTTGCAACTACGCGGATAAATAAAAATCAGTACATAATTGGACTTGTCAATTATGATAAAATACAAAAAAAAACTATTTTGTGTCCATTCGCTCAAGGGGCAGCTGACGCTAGAATTCGCATAGCTGGTCAATTTGCCCAGATGGTTAGTATAGTACCGAAAAAAGATGTTACTGTGAGACCACTTTTCTATAAGCCATACGGTATGTGGAAACCATCTCGTAAAGCCAAAGTCATAGCAAACTCCCCTCTATCACTCTACCTGGACCTAAATCCTCCAAAACAACCTGTTAGTTCATCTGCTAAATCGAATCAGAGAAAAAATTAATAACTTTTGAAACATATAATATTTCTAAATTTTCGTCCTTTTTCCCTTCTATTTACCAAGTATTATTTCTGTGTGTGTTACTTAATTATTTACTACATATTGTTTAGACGATAGCGTACTGTAGAATGTAAAAACATGTGTTTGTATTGTTTCCAATTGACATGCTTTATACTAGATTTTAATGAAACATTGTAGAGATAAATAAAAAATACTGAATAAGTAGGTTGCAAAAATGCTTTTTTAGTTTTTTCAAATTCTCGTTACCCCTGCCGGGGGTAAACACGTAACTTTATTAAGTATCACTTGCATGTTTTCACTTTTTTTGCTTTTCAACTTTCATGGTTATTCTTGGTGACTGACGTTTGAAGATTCAACTCTGGCCTGTAAAGCATAATTTGAGAAAATTATACAATCCAGCTTCTCCATAGATCTGCTTTAATTTTTTTTTAATTCGTTTTTTATCTGTCAAAAATTGAACTTTTGTTTAAAGTTAATTTTTTTAGTTAAAAATTCAACTTTTTGATTGATAATTTTTGAATTTTTTTGTGAAAATTCGTTTTTTCTGTTAAAAATTATAGAATTCGGTTTTAAATTTGAGCTACCTTTCTAAACACTAAAATAAATTATTTTTTTTCTTTAATTAAAAATTTTGGTCGAGAATTCTTGAATTTGATTGAAAAGACGTATTTTTATTAGTAAATTATTACGTTTGTTCAAAAATCGGTAGAAAATTAAACTTTTTGTTAAAGCTCATCTTTTTTAGTTAAAAATTAAACTGTTTTATTGAGTATGCTTCAATTTAATTTAAAATACGTCTTTTTTGGTAGTAAATTATTACATTGGTTTGAAAATACATCTTTTTTAGTAAAAAGATAACTTTTGGGTTGAGAATTATTGAATTTTTTTAAAATTAGGTTTTTCGGTTAAAAATGAAATAACTAGTTTTTAAAGTTGTACTACTTTCTTAAACAATAAAAAAATTGTTTTCATTTTACAATTTTAACTTTTTGGTCTAGATCTCTCAAATTTGTTTCAAAATTGAAGATTTTTTCAGGGTTCACCTTTTTTCGTTGAAAATTTAACTTTTTGGTTGATTACTCTTAAATTTTGTCAAAAATTCGTTTCATCGCTGAAAAATTAAACAAAAAGGTTTTTAATTTGAACTTCTTTCTTAAACACACAAAAAAATTATGTATTTTTTTTTAATATAATTTTTCGGTCGATAATTTTTGTACTTTATTAAAAATACATATTTTTTTGTTAAAACTTCTAATTTGTGGTACAGAGTTCTTAAATTTTGTTTGAACATTCGTCTTTTTGGGTAGAAAATTTAACTTTTGTTTAAAGCTCATAATTTTAAGTTAAATGTTTAACTTTTTGGTCGATAATTTTTGTATATTATTAAAAATACAAATTTTTTAGTTCAAACTTATAATTTGTGGCACAGAGTTTTTGAATTTTGTTAGAACATTTGTCTTTTTTAATAGAAAATTTAACTTTTGTTTAAAGCTGATCATTTTTAGTTAAATGTTTAAATTTTGGTCGATAATTTTTGTATTTTATTAAAAATACATATTTTTTAGTTAAAACTTCTAATTTGTCGTACAGAGTTCTTTAATTTTGTTAGAACATTCGTGTTTTTGGGTAGAATATTTAAATTTTGTTTAAAGCTCATCATTTTTACTTAATTGTTTAAATTTTGCTCGATAATTTTTGTATTTTATTAAAAATACATATTTTTTAGTTAAAACTTCTAATTTGTGGTACAGAGTTCTTAAATTTTGTTTAAACATTCGTCTTTTAGGGTAGAATATTTAACTTTTGTTTAAAGCTCATTATTTTTAGTTAAATGTTTAAATTTTGCTCGATAATTTTTGTATTTTAATAAAAATACATATTTTTTAGTTAAAACTTCTAATTTGTCGTACAGAGTTCTTTAATTTTGTTAGAACATTTGTCTTT
>JAAAKG020209001.1:0-48213 GCA_010014905.2 Druon quercuslanigerum | reverse complement strand
TTTCTTCTGTTATTTTCATTACCCTACGAATAAGTATCTTTGAGTATATTTTACTTACGGTACTTAATAAGCTGATCACTCTATAATTATTGCAGTCGCTGACTTAGTTAAAAAGAAAGGAACTGTAACTTACCGTAGTTACTATATTCACAGTAACTTGTAACTTTAATTTTATAGATACTTTTGAGTTACTTTATATTTTTTGTATAATTTCCTTTCAATAGTTGTTATGCTATAAACAGAAATTAAAAAATTGCGCGCAATGGAAGAACAAAAAAATATCGCGATCGCGCTTGCGCACTCGGATCCATATATTCAGTATTTCTGACCTGTGATCCCAAAGCTGGAGCCCCAGCCGCTGTCTCCAAAATTGAACAAATTATTCATAAGGTACAACACGGCTCTTTCCAATAGTGCTTCTTTCGAAAGGATTTTCGGTGCCGCAGGCCTCGCAATGACACCTAGAAGATGCAACTTGGAGGATGAATCTTTTGAGAAACAACTTCCCTTAAAAATTAATGAAATATATTGTTAAGAAGAATTCTTTTCAATATTATTACAAATTAATATATTGTTACTCACTTGTCAAAACATATCGCGTATTATTTTAACTAATATCTGTTAATTTTTTTTTTAATTTGAGGAGGGTAAAACTCAAAAGTAACTTTAAAAGGAACTTAAGTTACTTTCCCTAACATCTGTAACTGTATCTAGATACTTTTTCAAAAAAGGAACTGCAGCTGTAACTAGATACTTTTAAAAAAGGAACTGTAACTGTATCTAGATACTTTTAATAGAGTAACTTACCCAACACTGGTCCGATATGATGTTCGGCTAGTGCTGATTGCGTTAAATGTTTTAGCCTTACTTTACTTTACCACAAGAACAAGGGATTCTTTAAACTCCCACATTACTGAGAGGTGCCTTATTGTCTTTATGGTTATTTAGTAGTTGTCCCATTTTCGCAAATGGTTTAAATATGGTTTGGATGTTGGGTTATTGAGAATATTTCCTCTTTATTCTGTGACACCTTGGATGTAGAGTAGGAGTGTCCTTGTTTTTCTCTCTCTTTCTTTAGCAGTTTGTGTTGACTTGTTTTTTTGAGTGTAGTTTCTTATTGCTTTATCAATTTTTTTGTTTTTGTAATTGTTGCGCAGAAGAATTTGCTTAACGTTTTGTAATTCCTTGCCTAAGTTATCTTTCTCGGTTTTGGAGACAGATCTGTATACAAGGGAGTTGATGGCCGATTGTTTTTGAGATTGGTGGTGGTGGGAAGAACCATCTAGATATCTATTTGTATGGATTGGTTTTCCATAAAATTCATATCCTAATGTGTTATCAGATCTTTTTTAAACTAATACGCCCAAGAAAGGCAATTTTTCATTTGGTTCAATTTCCATGGTGAACTGGATATTAGGATGTAATCGATGGATGAAATCGAAAAACTTATTTAGTTCATCTTGTCCATGTCGCCAGATGACAAAGGTGTCGTCAATGTAACGGAACCAAAATTCCGGATTAAGTTTGGATTGGTTGAAGATTTGAGTTTCTAAATGTTCCATAAAGATGTTGGCTATTAAAGGTAAGATTGGGGATCCCATTGATACTTCTGAAGTTTGTTCGTAGAATTGGTTATTGAAAGAGTAGTAAGTATTGTTGAAACAGTGTTCTATCAAAGGTAGGAGCTCGGAAGGAAAGTTTTTTAAACGATTTAATAATTTCAATTGTAAAGAGAGATACTATGTCGAAACTCACTATGATGTATTCGGGTTGAATGTTTGTTGTATCTTTTTGATAAAGTCAAGTGTGTTTTGGACGTGAGTAGTTTTTGAAGTAGTTTTGTAGCGAGGAAGCGTGCTAAGTTGCAAGTTGGTGAATTTATTGCGCTGACGATTGTTCTGAGTGGAATGTTGTTTTTCTAGATTTTTGGGAGCCCGTCGAGTCTTGAAGACATGATTTTGTTGTTATAGTTTTCTTTATTCATTATTACTTTTGTGTTGCCTTTAGCTGCGGGTAATATTAGGATGCCTTTGTTCCGATTGAGTTATTTAATTTCGATTTTTTCTTGTTTTGTTGAGTTTCAGAAGAAAAATTGGGCTTGGCTTAAAATGTTGGCCGTCCTACGTCTTATGTCATTCGCTTTTTCAGGTGGAAGGATATATTTTGTGGATTCCAAATTACTGATGATTTCTTCTTTCGGGATTTTGGAGGGATCTACTGCGAAATTGTGTTCTTTAGATAAAGCTGAAATCATTTAATTGCTAAGAGAATGAGATTGTTAGAGATGTTTTTACTGTGTTAGTTAGTGGTGTGTGCCTTACTGCAATTTGTCAAATTTTAATTTTTGTTTTATAGTGACAAAATCTTTAATTCTTTGGGATTGGTCAAATGATATGCGGTCCAATGGGGACCAAATGTCAAATCTGAGAGTGTTTGATAGGAAAAGGTGAATTTTTAATAGTTTTTTGGAGTTGGTGTGCAAGACAAATTGGATATGTTGCATTATTTCTTGTAAGAAAAGCAAACTTGTGCTATATAAAATTGATTTAGATTTTGATGTTCCTAAATTATTTTTCAATTGTAAGAATTTTGGGACGATTTTGCTTTCCCTGCATCTTTTCAAAAAACCTACGGATGTAAGTAGCTTACCTTGAGATGTCCTGAGCTTACTAAAGGTGTTGGGTTTAGGAAGAATTCTCTCCTCGTAGAGTACTTTAATTATCGATTTAATGCTTTCACAATGATTCATTTTGATAAAAAGAGATATTTCACGTTTAAATCATGTACAAAAACTACGAACTTTTCTGACATTTCGCGAATATTACAGTTCACTTCTTTAGGACTGACCTGAAACTGAGGTTTCAAATTATTTTGCTAAACCGCAAATTAAATTATTTTGTTAAAAATTCTTTATTTTTACGAAAAATTAATATTTTAACAAAAAATTCACTGCCGTTATGGATTAAAAATGTATCTTTTTTCGTTAAGGATTCGAAATTTTTTTGGAAAAATGTCTTCTTAATTTAGAATTTGATTACTTAGTTGAAAGTTGAACCACTTTTATCATTCATTTTCATAAAAATTAAGATCTTGATAGAACATTATTCATATATTCCGGAGAAAAATTCCATTGTTTTCTAAGGAATACGCCTTTCTGTTTAGAAATTCATCTCTTTTGATGGAAATTTGATTTTTTGTTAGTTGAAAATGCAACAACTTTTACACAAAATAACTCTATTTTGTTTAAGGATTCAACTATTTTTTGAAATTTTGTCCTTTTTTTAATAAATTCAACTGTCTTTGATTCAAAAATACAATATTTTCTTGTTTAAAATATCAAATGTGCATTATATTTTTCGTTGTGAATATTTTTTTAAATTGAAAATTCAACTACTTTTGGTTGAAAGTTGAGCTTCTTTGTTAAAAACTCTTTTTTGTTTGTTGAAAATTTACTATCTTAGTTGACAATTCCACTATTTTATTGAAAGTTCAATTATGTATTTTGTTAAAAATTCAACTGTTATGGTGAAAGTTGAAAAAGTTTGTTAAATATTCGTCTTTTTGGATGAAAATACATCTTCTTAGGTCTAAAAATTAACTCTGTCATTACAAACTCAACTGTTTTCTTGAAAATTGAATCATTCTATTGAAAATTTAACAATTTAGTTAAAAATTCATCTTTTTTGTTCGAAAATGCAACTTTTGTACGGAAATTTGGTCTTTTTGGGTAAAAAATTCATCTTTTTTCATTAAAAATTAATCTTCTTGGTAAAAAATGTATCTTTATATGTTTAAAAGCTTTGTCGAAAATTTCTTCTACAAAATGTATCTTTTTGGATTGGAAATTTAACTATTTGTTAAAAATGATACATTTTTTGGTTTAATTTTAATCTTTTTTTTAATTTAACCATACGATCGAGTGAATCTTTTTAGATTGAAAATTCAACAATTTTGTTAAAAAATGGATTATTTTGTTGGGAATCAACTGTTTGGTTAAGTTCATATTTTTTGGTCAAAAATTCAAAGTTATTATTTAAAACTCCTCCTTTTGGATTCATAATTCATCTCTTTTGATAAAAATCTTTTTTGATTTTAAAAAGATTTGTTTTAGGGCCTTGTTTAGATTTATTGCCACATATTGGCAAGTGTAAATTCCTTTTCAGGAAGGGGGAAGGTAAATGAAAAAAGATGGTCGTTAGCGAGGGTATTCGAGAGGCACTGAAAAAAATGATTAGCCGTGACAGATAAACGTGTACTTGGATTTCGTTTTCTAATAAAATATAACTGTCTATTACCTAAATATTTAGCTCTTTTAGCTAAATTTTTCTATCTATTGAATTGCCAAATCACAAAATTTAGTTAAAACACATATGTGGGTAACACAGCTATATTTTCTTAAAAATGAAATACAGTTATGCGTTTAGCTGGAACAGCTAAACAATTTTTTAAATAGTTTATGGGCGGTCCCTAACGTCTACTTAAATCAGTAGAAGCATTCGAATTTGTAAGGATTGTGGGTGTGACACGCGGTTGATTACGACAATATTTCAAATAGGTTCGTGCGAGTTGGATTTATCCCCCACTCTCTTATTTCTATCTCTCTTTCTCTTTCTATCCTGATCTCTTTGGTGTGTATCCGTTTAGTCGAACAAGCTGCAATTACGTGCTCATCTCGTTCGTACGTTTCTGGACCACTCGGGGAGCATCTACGTTGCGACAGGCGGATGCGGACTCCTGGATTTATTCGACTCAGAATCCTCTCCCCAACCAGATCTTTCTCCTTCTCCCTCTCACTCTCTAGCTCTCCTCTCTTCAACCAACCCTTCATCGCGAAAAACGTCGCGATCCAAGTCATCAAGGAATCAAACAGCATAAGGCTTCCGATCAAGCGTAAGGGCAAGTCAATGATGACTTAAGAATCACTGACTTCCTTTACCTCAGTAACAAGTGGGTGGTGATAAATAGTTCATACAGGTGGTGAGACCGGTGAGATTGATGAGTGCGTGTGATGACAGATGTGTTCCACTTATTTTTTTGGCCGCTACATTTACAAGAAGTGATTTTCCAACTTGATTCCGACCTCGATTACGAACTTCAGAATTCCTTGTCTAACAACGAGAGATGAAGTTCGGTATGAGGACGATACTTACTACAAAATTTTACAAGTTTCTGATTATTCTTCTTTCCTGCGAAGGTAATTTCTTCATTAGATTTTATTTCATAATAGCTTTAGTGATGACTATGAAAATAACTTTTGAGCTGATAATAGATGTTATTTTAATAATCATTCAGAGCTATTAAAATAAAGCGAAAATTTCATTTTAAAAAAATTCTATAATATAAAGTTTAAATTATATTTGACACTAAAAATAGAATCATTTATGTTTATGCATTACTTGCAACCAACTTGAAGTAGACAATCAAATAATAAGGAGTGACATAATTTGATTACATTTGAAGTGTCATATTCTAGAAGAATCGTACTTCAAAACATTGAATCATATCAATCTTTCTATTTATTTTATTAACATTAAACTGATGCCACGCACAGAATAATTCAATCATTTTTAATTTTAATTTTTTATGTTAACAAATTCTACATAAAAAATCCAATATGTGAACTGAGAATTAAGTCAGCAAAAAAATGATAAATATATTTGAGATGACTCCTCAATAATTAGACAAATGCTTTGTCTCACAGAAAACCATTAGTGTGAAATTTTTGCATTTCAATTTAGATCATGCAAATTTTCATTGTGCTTTCATTTATTTACGAGTTTATTTCCGTATCACAAAAATATTGCAACTGCATTTTACTGTTCTGAAAGACACCGCGGATAGACCATCTGGCTGGTTATCTAGTTTTATCGAATTATTTAACAATATAATAAAAGCGAGATTTTATTCGGATACAATTTTTTTGTGAACCAAAGGTCAATAATCATATTCCTCGAATTATGAAAATGATAAAACCATGCATAACTTATTTGTTCCAAAAAATAGATTTATCATGTTTTGTACGCTTACCACTCAACTGTAATTTATATTAAAAAACAAAAAGATATAAACTCCCTAATGAAAAAATATTATCGAGAAAGTATAGGTCTGTGATAATTTTCCTTTAAAGGATTTTCTACAATAATTTTTAAGCGGACAGGAAATTATTAGAGGAGTTATTATTTATTTAGGACTACTCATATAAAAGTAGGTACGAATTGAAGAGCTGAACAATAACCAAACCTAAAAGAAGGGAATCAAATTATATGTCTCAATAATTCTATTTATTAAAATTTGAAAAAATATTTTAAAATATAATCTCTAAAAAAGGCATCTCGTGTTAGAGAATTATTGCACAAAACGGCTTGAAACGAGGAACGTATGTTTTCAAACATCAGTAACCCATCACACTGATGTTTGAAAACATACTTTTGTCGTTATAAGACTTTTTGTGTAAATTTGTTAAAATAAATAACTTTATTAGAGGTTATGTTTTTAAAAAATATTTCATAAATGTCCAGATTTTTATGTATATGTACTTTCATATGAATGGTTTAAAATAAATAGTTTGTTCTCTTTTCTCATCATTTTGCAATAATTCTTACAATGTTAGAATATTATTAATTCCTATAATAATTTCCTGTAATCGCGAAAAAATGCTAGGAAAATGGTTATAGACTTCTACTGATTTTCCGATAATTTTTTTTCGTACAGGCTTTTATTACTTTTAAATTGATTTAAAGAAACATTTTTCAAATCTATTGATAAATTATCTTCAGCTCTAGGATACGGACTATTGTTGGATGAAGAAAAGGAGCCAACCTATCTTACCGCAGGTGTTGGCGAGTATGTCGTCTTCAATTGCGATCTCGATTTTCCGCAGGAGATACCGATACCTTACATCTTGCATTGGAAGCGTGATGTAAGTTGGATAATAATTTTTTGTTTATTTAAACTAAAAATTACACATCTTAAATTGATTAGATATTTATTACGAGATTATTATCTGTCAGCTATAGTGATATGATATGATTTTGAGGTATCTTACTTCTTTCATATTTGTATATAAAAATTAGACTCCCAATGTGCCAGTTATAAGATAAAAGAAGTAATTTTTCAAAGTTACTCAATGTCACTCAGAAAACAATCTTTGCAAAAACAGAATTATTTCTGCAATATTTGGAGAATTTTGTCGCAAATTGATCATTTTTGCTGCAAAAAGATTCTTTTTGAGACAAATAAAAGTCCTCTGAACCTTCAATTAAAGATAAAATTATATGTGTATCAAGAAACATCATTTGGACGCAAGAGGACGTACCTCTTAGTTTGTTGAGTATTTTCATTGAAAATGGGTTTCAAAATTATAACCAAATTATTTACAATGTTAATAATAGAAAAGGGACTAATTTTATACCAATGAAACTTTAATACATGCATGTTATTATCCTGCTCAGATTTTTCTAGATTATATTCTGATTTCTTCATATTTATGATTTTTATTCCAGGCAATAAACAGGGAAAGCTAAAAGATGCTAAGTCCACTTTTTTAAAAAATTGAGTTTTCTGCGAAATTTATACTTTCTGGCTATTTTACATCTATTTCAATTGAAAACTTAGGGTTTTGGAATTTTTACCGTAATATTTAGTATTTAACTAGATGAGACCATCCTACAGAATATAATGAGCCTAAAGTATGTAATTATTAATTATAAGCACAAATATGCGTTAAATAATTTTTTCTAATTTTAATGGATTAATACTTATATTTTCCTCGCTATTAATTAAATGCAATTAATTATTTTACATATATGTGCATTAGTAAATGTTTAATTATCTACTGCAGATGCATTAACTACCATAGAGTGATCTCTACATTTAAATATATTAAAATTTGGCCATTTTAAATTTAATTTTAACAAGTATTTAACAACTGGATATATTATCATCAAATTTAAGAAAGTGTTGTACTTGTGCTACAAATCATCCTTGTTTCTGTTAAATGCTATTATTTTTTTATGAAATAAATGAAAAAATGTGTATGATTTCTAATGAAATTGAGACAAATCGGAAACCCTTATTGTCATAATTTCATTCAAATCTAATTTCTGTCCTAAATATGTAAAATATTCATATAAACTTTGACTATAGATTGGAAAAAATGAATCCAGTCAGTCACCCACGCGCATTTCAAGCCCGTAGCTGCATTTAACAATTGGCGTATGCAACGACAATGATAATTCAACGCGCTATGACTAATTGGCGATTAAAGCACATTAAGGAAGCTAAATGCCACTAGTTTGCTCAATCTGAATATTGCTCTTAACACACCCTCACTATGACGCCTCAATGCAAACGCATCCAAGAACCATGAGGTGAAACAGCTTCACTTACTCTTTGGTGTTGCATTTCAAATACATTTTTTCTCAATTCGCAAACCAAGGTTTATATAGATCAATGTATCTCGATTACGTACACTGATATTTATGAGAATATACTACTTCTGTGGTCGGCAGAGGTGTTCATCTTGATAGCATAGTAATCAATAAGAAATAAGCTACTTGTTTATAATACATTGTGAAATTGTTGTTAAACCTATTTTTTCAAGATTAATTCTTTTTTGCAAGTTTTTACAAGCAAGTTGGCAATATCTATTCAATTTTCGTATACAAAAGCCTAGATGGCATGGGAAAATATTCAAGAACTGATCAAACACTTTAGAAGCAGTATATTTCTCAATCATTTCACATTGAAGTAGATATGGAGGGTTGGAATACATAATTAGATAACCAACAAAATCAGAATTTTTCAGGAAAGCGAAATAACATTCTGTAACATT
The DNA here is from genome assembly GCA_010014905.2 of Druon quercuslanigerum. Classification (NCBI taxonomy): domain Eukaryota; kingdom Metazoa; phylum Arthropoda; class Insecta; order Hymenoptera; family Cynipidae; genus Druon; species Druon quercuslanigerum. The sequence continues at coordinate 39,380 of JAAAKG020209001.1, read as the reverse complement.
GAAATCACCATTTAAAGATAAAACAAAAGTTTACTCTCTAGCTGAAATGTTTTTAAATTGACGCCAAAAAAGTATAATTGAAGAATATTATCCCGTTCCGAGAAATAGAATGTGTAAGCTTACAATCCCAAACTGACAGGAACCTTAAATTGGAACAGGCTTGGTTGCGAATAACGATACAAAATGTAATTTTAAGCTAAAAGAAATATAAAAAAAACTTCCTCCCGATATTAATCAATTTCGAGAAAATCATTTCAGAATTTTGATGGTCAAATTGCATGAGTTTTTAAAATCGTCTTTGGATAGCGACTAAATATCTATTTTTCAGTAAAAAAAACAATAAAAACGTACTCTTGAGACATGAAAAGGCTGAAAAAGAAGAAAAAAGTTAAAAAAGTTTGTATTCAAAAAATGATTATGTTCCGGAAAAATAAAGATTTAGTGTGATGGTATTGCACAGTGATAGGCGATTTTTCCTTGAAAGCAATACAAAGAAGAATGTTATGTTTCTTTATAAATAAACGATAATAATTTTAAGTAACATCGTTTCGGATCACAAGGCAAAAGGCTAAGGGGAAACAATTTTAGGTTGGAATTTGATTAGTACTTTGGCAAGTTCAAATCCTATTCCTCTCAATCGACTTAGTAAAATTTAATGGTAGCATTTATTTAACCTATTTCTTCATTATTACATCTTTTCATAACTTATAAATTTAAAAAAATGCAAATTTATATTTATTTATATTTTTATAATTTATTTAAACGTGTTAAAAAGTGTATTTCAGAAATATATTTAAATGTGTAAATCAAAATAATTTTAACCCTAGAGAGGCATGCTTGAATTGATTAGAATTAAAATTTCAAAACTTATATTTCACATGAAGGAATAAAAACAATTGATTACACATATAAACACTTTTGTGGGATACAAGATAGAAGATATGAGATGTGCCTGTCGGTACAATTACAAGCCATTAAATATATTGAAAACACGTTCTCTTTTCAGGAATAGGAAACTATGCGGCAGTCGCTATGCAATTAGAAATTAATTAGTTTCTGAGATATTCTATTCTTATGATGACATTTTAGACAGATGGAAAAATCGTGCATTCAAAAGGATAAAAAAATCTTCATTTTTACGCTGAAATCTGAAAATATTAACTTTTCTCTATTCAACGCTTTTTATTGGGTCATGTGGTTTTGAATTAACAATCACTTCATTACAGTATTAAAAATGAGCTTTCGAAAAATCCTTTTATGACAACATGTGTTTGATTTTTTAAGAATTTCTTTATGTAAAAAGCCCATTTTCGGGAAAAGTATTGGTTATCTCGTTTATTGATTGAGAGGACAGAAATAAATTGTAAATTCTGCAGCTCCGATGGCCCATGAAATAAGCTGAAAGTCAATCTGATTGGTCCTTGATAGCCATGCAAAACTGCTACTACGGAACGCAAGGCTGTAGTATATTTAGTCGTCGCAGCGACTCGAGGGGTCTAACCAGTAGGTCACTGTTAACGCTTTGTTAGGCGATTAAAGCTTATCAGTGTGCTTTTCTTCAACCTTGTTTAGACTGAGACTGAATTCCAACAGCAGAAAAACCGTTAAAAAATAGCTCGATCAGAATGAATAGTTTTTTTCATATTTATAGAGACACAATGTTCCCTGCATATTAATCTTAATTTTTGTCATAACTGGCATATTTTCATTGGAATGTATGTATGATAGAATGCGCAGAAAACAAAACTGTCAAATTTCATGTAAATACATATGTCTTTTGCTCTTTTCGATTCTTTTAATTTACGAGACAAGCAGAGCGAAATAGCGGATGCACGGATCTCAACTTGAACAATGATGTTGAGGACCTTAACTCGTAATAATTGGTTCGTCTAATGTTTCAGGGCCGAACAATATTCTCTTCGTACGCTAACGCGACTTCCGCAGCTCACGACTTCGTTGGTCGCATTCGCAGGTTGGAAGATACTTCTGGATATGGTCAAGGCAGCGTCAATCTGACCAACATCAGGGACAGTGATCAAGGATGGTACGAGTGTAAGGTCATTTTCCCAAACCGGACACCCAGTTCGAGAAACAATGGCACTTGGTTACATCTCTCTATCGATGGTAAGTCTCGGATTTATTCTAAGATTTCGCGTAATTCTAAATACCATCTTATTTTTCTCACTTTTTCCTTCAATTTTTCTCTTTCACAACAGAGAAGAAGAAACAATGAAATAGTAAATTCAACAAAATTAATTCAAATATTATACAAAGTTGTAGGGTACCAATTATCGAGCAGAACCATTTTTCAAGGAAACAATTAATTTCTTCTTGACTCAAACTTAACATGCTAATTTTTAGCAAAAATCCTTAAATGCGTGTCAATGAAATTTCTCAATTATACAAATTGAGTGTTCGTGTAAAAATAGTGAAAACAAAAATATTTGTATCACCTCGAATAATTGGTTTCTACTTTTTTTAACCCATGTTAGGGAAAGAGGACTGTCTGGGCATATCTGATGGTGGAACATGGATGAGAAATCCTCTTTGTCCGGATACATTGTGATTGCTGTTGTTTTGTTTTCGTTTTTGGGGATGTATTTCACTAATTCACATAAAAAAGATCAGGACGAATACTCATTTATTTAGCTCTATCTGCAGGTAGTTTAACTTAGGCAGTCACCTTTGTGAGGAAGGTTTATTTAATCATATTATAAATTCTCCGTTAACTGCTTTTGGAAGTCTATGTAATTTAGATGTCCATTAAACTAAACAAATCTTTGATCTTAAATGTCTTTCGTATTGTCAAATCTTAATACATCCGCTTTGCCCCGGCTTTCCCTACATGTTTTCACCAAGAATTTCAAATATAGAAAAAATAATAATATTCTTCAATTACAACATCACGGAATTGTTATTAAAAACCTAAAGTATTTCTTTTCTCGGTTGAATAATATTCTTCCAGAACATCGTACACTGAAAATAACTGCAGTCAATGTTTAAATGACTGTCTGTTAAACTAATTTGCAACGAATCGAGTTATTACTGGCAAGAAATATACTTTTATTATAAATTTAATATATTCAGTAGGGTGGCTCAAAAACGCTTCTTTTTTTACAGTGCAGCGATCCCCCCATTTCATTCCAAATCCGAAGAAAGGAATTCCCTAAATTTTATTTTTTTTATTGCAACAGGTGCCGGTTTTGACTTGAAGTTTCCCATGTAAAATGTATGGGGAAAAATCACTTTTTTGAGCTTTTGGAATAATTTTTTAGGGGTTAAAAAAATGTGATAGGAAAGTATAGGGGCTTGTTTAGAATTATCCAATGAAGAATTCCATGTGTCAGACATATGGGTTTGACACCCCTAACACACCCCCACGAGGACCTGTGAACTACCCTTAAAACAAAAAATGTCAATTCTTCATGAAATCGACCTTTTGAGCACCGTATTCTAGTTTTTCTTTTACTTAAAATGTATAATATTGGTCTAGTGGAATACTTATTATCATTGGTTAATTAATTTTTAATTATTTAGGCAAATGGCATTTGTTTAAATAATTTTTTTTTCGAAAAGTGGTTTTGGTTTCCCCTTAAAATTATGTTAGCCTAGTGGAATATTTAATAACATTGGTTCCTATACTTTCTTGTCTCATTTTTTCAAACCCGAAAAAATTATTCCAAAAACTCAAAAAAGTAATTTTTCGTTATGTATTTTACATGGGAAACTTCATGTCAAAACCGGCACCTGCAAAAATGAAAAAAATAAAAAATAAAAAATTAGGGAATTTCTTTTTTCGGATTTGGAATAATAAAATTAGAGGGATCGCTGCCCTGTAGCATGAAAAAAAATTTGCTATGTATTTTTGGACCACCCTAATATACAGTCCTTTCCAGCATTGCAGAATTACAGAATTACAGAATGGTATGTTGAAGCAGGATCAACCAGACTGCTTATGCGAGAAACTATCGAAGGGAATGAGAGTATCGATAATGGATTAACTGCACCTTTTCCTGGAAGTGTCCCAACAAGCCTGAATCGCACAAAAGTTTCGTTTCTTTTCACTGATTTCAAATAATAACATCACCTCGATCTAAAGCTTCTATATCGTTCGCAACCATGAGCTTTTGCATTGGGTCTATCTATATCCGCTTAGTTCTTTTTTATTTCTTTCTTATTAAACGATATCTACAATGACTTTTATATTGCATAATTAGCGGTGATTATAAAAGGTACACTAATTTTTTTGTTCAGCTGGTCGCATGGTATGCATATTCGCATACATCAGTGTATAGGTATTTTATAAAGCATATATATTACGGCCCAAAAAATGAAAAATACTGTAGCTGGTTTGGAAAGATTTTTTGTTTGTTTCAAGATCTCATGGACTAAAACAATTAACTCTTAGACAATGACCCATAATAATGGGTATTTCGACGGGTTTGACAGGTACTTTGTTCTAACAAACAATTTTAATTAAATGTTTGTTTTTTAATTGACTACAATTGAAATCAAAAACTCACGCCCTTTATAGATGTTATATACGTATATACATATCTAGCTAAATATAATACGCTTTACCAACCGGTAACCGGGCAGACTAGTTAAATCGTTCAATCCAGGTTTGGTGCCGCCGGGCGGGACTGTTCCAGGTGAGGCTCTTCTGGCAATACCACCCATCAATGGAACCGTAATGGAGGGTGACCCTGTGTCCTTCGATTGCGTCGCCAAGAACCCTTCTTCAACCGTGGCCTGGTTCCACGAGGGTGTTGAAGTCTCAGAAATAAAGGTAAAGCTGCACAATTTTTCGTCAAATATTCCTGTAGAATGTGAAACTCATACCCTTTATATGTAAATAATGCAAACATAATCTTTCTTCTACATTAAATTAGGATCTTGAACATCGCGTCTCGGTTGATGGCAATGGAACTTTGACAATTAAACCAACTGACATGAGCGATTTAGGAGAATACACCTGCGTAGTGAGCAATAATGAAGGGGAGCAACATAGTGCATCAGCTTATCTTAATGTACAGTGTAAGTATGCTAATTACTTGAATCTAGAATATATGGGCAATTCTCAGTAATATTTAGATGTGATGTTCTTATTGGTGCTTGATGATAGAATCAAGATTAATTGACTATGAGGTCGAAGTACCCACATGAAAAAGTTCCATCTTAGAGAAACCCAAAAAAAAAGAAGGGGGTTAATTCATGGAGACTAAATTTTAAGAATTTTAAAACTAATTTTTAATTCTTCAAATAATTATTACGTGTTAAAACATACTTTTTTTTATGTTAATCCTGGAAATGTATTATTTTTCGGGTTAAATTGTACAGTTCATGTAAGTTAAGACTTAATTTTTTTTTTAAATATTCTTAATTATTTAAACAACATATATTTGTAAAAATATGTTCACCAAATCGTAAAAAGTTAGCATTTACTAGAAGTAATGATATAATTAATTAATATTCTTTGTATAAGAAATTCTTCAATTATTTAAACAATTTTCATTTGTTTAAACAATTCTTTCCCTGCAAATCGTGAAGAGTTAACTATTTTTGGGATGAATGGTCCAGTTAATGAATTATAAGTGTAATATTTTTAGTGAAAGACAGATTACAATTATTTAAGCAATAAATAACCATTTGCTTGTGCTTTTCCATAGAAAGAGCGAGAAAAATTCTAGCTTTTTTTTAATCTCTTACACTATGTCCTTTATTATTATTTAGTAATTTCTTATTTCAGAACTTATAACATAATTATTTTTAAAGTTATTCATTTTTTTCATTTTTTTATAAGTTATGGATATACTTTTTTTTAAGGTCGATACGTACTATTGCACGTCTGTCACAACAAAATATTACAATTAAAATTCATTAACTGTGTAATTTATCCTAAAAATAATAACTTTTCACGATTTTTTACGAAAATCAAACACGTATAAATTATTTAAATAAATTTACGAATATCTTAAACAAAAATATGTAACGCTTGAAATTCATGAACTGTCTCACTTATTCAGAAAAATAATAAGTTTTTACGATTTAGGCGGAATGAAATTATATTTAAACAATATCAAAGAAGTTTTAAAATACTTGGCAAGTTGTGTCTGATTGTATAATAATCACGCATGACCAAAACGGGTATTAAAAAACCATCTTTGACATTAATTTGACATAAAACTGCTATTTTCGATTTTTTGGGATCATTTTTCTGGCATAAAACAGGATGAAATAAAAGGAGGTTGAAATAAAAAAATATTGGGTCTTAATTTTTCTTTTAACATTGCTTAAGACATTACTAAACTTTAATTATAAAAAGTTTATAAGAAGTAGTTGTTATTCCTATTTTTAACTGAGTTTTTGCTTTTAAAATTCCATATTAATATAGACCGATTTGAAAATATACGGATTTTCTTTTTTCAGGAACCCCATAAAACTGTGCATTTTGAGCTGTACAAAAATTAAAAAAACAAAAATAACTTTTTACTGGTTTACTTGTTTCTAGTGTACAATGAGTAATCTCAGATTTTAAGGGTTTTAAAAAATATATATTTCATCCAGATAACAAGGAGCTATCTGAGTAGGACAAAATAGAAAGGTGCCATCTAGGGTGGTCCTGCCGAGATAGCACCTTGTATTTTGGAAAAGTGGATATCATCATTTTGAACTGTTTTGTTACCTATACAATTTTCAGTCCCCACACAGAAAAGTCAGGACTTTAATTTTTTCAGGTAATTTTCTTACAAATTCATTTTCAACTTCAGTTATGTTTTTTCTTTCTTGATCAGTGTCAAAATTGTAAAACAATTAAATTTCTTTCAATATTCGTATTTCCCAAATGAACCAAGTGTAGTTCATTTTTTTCAGTACATTTTGATGCCATTTCTTTGTTTAAAATGAAACTTAATTTTTTTCAGTGTACTTTCTACTACAATGACAATTTAATCATTAAATTTTGAACATTTCTGATTGCAGATAAAGCGAAAGTGATATACGCACCTAGAGAAGTTTATCTTCCGTATGGGAAGCATGCCCTTCTTGATTGCCATTTTAGAGCGAATCCTCCACTAACAAATTTACGATGGGAGAAAGATGGCTTCCTCTTTGACCCTTACAATGTACAAGGCGTATTTTACAGGAGAAATGGCTCCTTGTACTTTAACAAAGTAGACGAGACTCACGCTGGAAGTTACACCTGTACACCATATAATGAACTTGGAACAGATGGTCCCAGTCCCGCAATTAATGTAGTAAGTGTTTTTAATCCTGCCTCAGGTCTAATTTTAAGTTTGAAAATTCATTAAAAAATATTGAAAATTGTACAGTATTTAATAAAATTTGATTAACAACTATTACGGGACCAAAATGTTTACTATCTTAGGAGTGAATTTGGACGATTACAGGTTTATGGAGTGAACAAAGACGTTAAGTAACCAAGATTGTCATTTTATATATTTTAAAGACATTTAGTCCAATCTTATTTCTAAAAAAAATGTTTAGCGCTTCTGTTTGTGATGCATATAAAAAGGCAAAATCGCATCGTCAATGGAAACAGTGCATCACGCAGAAAAAAGAACCTTATATTTTACTGCAAACCGAGTTAACGTTACAATTTTAGGCAACTAAATATGACTATCATTGATGATTACCAGTACCAATTTTCAAGTGGTGCTGACCTGCGGATTAGTAGATTTTACCGATCCAGTCGCTATTCTGCACAGTTCCTCGATGCTGCAATTACGAATTATTATGTTATTATGTTACAGTTACAAAAAACCCTCTACGTTTTTCGATAAGTAAATACTACATTTCTTTTTTCTGCGTGCACAGAGGCTGGATTTTATGAAGGACTTTATAAGGACTATCTGAAGACAGAATCTGCATCATTGACCCATTATGATTATTAACCAGTTGACAAATTGCACAATAGATCTCTTTATTAACCCTTAGCATTTTTAGAATAAGGGGCAATGTCACCTCAATAGCAACGTATGCCAACTTTAAATGATCTTTAATACGATACCTTTTTCACGAATTTCTATATCATTCAGCCCCTCCCTAAACTAAGTACTTTTATTATTCAGTTTCATTTTTCCCCACTCATTGCCTAAAGATAAACCCGAAGCCCTTTCCGAAAAAGTCGAAGCCCTTCCCGAAAAAAAATCTTGGCTACGCCGCTGATATCATTCTAGAAACTAATAGACGTTTCTCATTTCTTTAGGTTGTTCAAAGACCGCCAATATTTACTGTTACGCCTCAACAACTTTATATGAGGAAGTTGGGAGAGAGCTTGGAAATCCCATGTGAAGCTAGGGATGGAGATCACAATCATCGACCTAACATCGTTTGGTTTAAAGTAAAATTCCAATGAATGACTTAAATTTTTATTTGTTTTCTCTATACCGGAACCTTCCTTTACTCCTTAGTAGTAAGCGATATACTTACTAAATAATGCTAAGTAACAGGTACATGAAGTTTGTGAAAGGTTCCAATGTAGTTACAATAATGATGCTTATTAGATAAATTATGGCTTTCTCAGCATGGAAAAACCTGTGTTTGATTGCCCTAAAGTTTGATCTGCAATGTATTGTCGCTTTGAACGTTTTAGGAAAAATGGTGTTGGCATTAGTTAGTGTTGGGCAATGCTAGATATAGAAAAAGCGCATACTCTCATGGTATTTGGTTCATTCAGATCGACATTTAATTTGTGACTGGATTAGCAGTATATTGGCCAGTTTTCACCTTTATTGTCAATGGTGCTAATTGTTTGCTTCCGAAAAGTATGGCCACTATAAGTAAACAAATCTCAAGTAGTGTGGCTGCTGCAGTGATTCTTTTAAATATTTGATTTTATATATTTAAAACATAATTTCCTGTAGACAAAATTAGGTATCGAAATACATGTTTATTTAAAGGACGGTTCTCCCCTTCCTCCGGAAAGAACAATTATAACTGGAGGAAATCTCACCATAGAGAGAATCCAAGAACAGGATCGAGGGCTGTATCAATGTGCAGCCAGTAACGAGGCTGCTACTGTTGTTGCTGATGCAGAACTCATGGTTCTAAATGTCCCTCCTAGAGCACCTTATAATTTAAGTGCTAATACTGGCAAAAATTCGGTCACCTTGACATGGGTTCCAGGCTATGTAAGGCCCAAAATGGAATATTCCATATGGTAATTTTATAAATCTAAAAATCAAATTATGCTGTTACGAATGAAATAATCACATTCACGTTGAGTGGTGAAAAATTCTTAATCGTGTTTTTAATCACGTGATAAGGTACAGACCCACGGATACTTCTGAATGGAGGACTATGAAGATCGTTTCAAGAAAGATTACTGAAGCTACTGTGAATAATTTGACACCCGGTCGAGAATACGAATTTATGGTGCTCAGTCAGGACAAGCATGGTGATGGGATGTTTAGCAAAGCAGTACGAGTGCTTACTGATCCCGGTATGCATATTCATTTTAGTTTTACGTTCGTTTTTATTAACATGAAAAGATTTAATAACATTTTTAGATTCGATGGATCGTAACGCTGCTTCTGAATTTCGAAGCCCAGATTCAGATTTCATGGGGGCACCGCATAATATCAGAGTGCAGGCGACTATTGAGGGATATTTAGTAACTTGGGATCCTCCTGTAATTGGACCTGGACTTGTGAGATTGTATGTGGTAAAATGGTTCAGAGGATCATCAGATCTTCTTTATGGCAAAGCAGAAACTACAGATACCTATTACCTTGGTAAATATCTTTCCCAATTCCGAAAAATCAAAAAAAATACGAGAATAATATCTTTATAATAATAAAAAAATCTCTGATTTTATTTAGTGAAAAATTTGGAAGAAGATACTTATTACTCATTTGAAGTAGCTGCTGTATCTCTGACAGACGATGTCTTGTCAAGCGAACGTTTTACTATGGAAATTCCTGCATTTCAAAAAAGCTCCCGCAACAGGGCTATTTCAATGGGAATCGTAGCCAGTCTTGGTTTTTTGGCTGCTGCTCTGGCTGCCGTTTGGTGGGCAAAGAAACGATTTTGTCATCCAGAGGATGGAGAGAAATAACGACACTTAAATTTACTTGAAAAATTTAATAGACTGTTACCGCGATTTGAATAGCTTCTCCGACAGTGTGATAGCCTAGTATTGTTAATATTAAAACTAAATTTTAATTAAGAAAAATTATTTGAAGTTTAAATTCAATTTTTAACGTTTAGATGAAAAATGCATTTTTTAAATAATCATTTCATCAGAGAAGCCATCGCAAAGAATAGGAGGATAAGAGTTTAGGAAATGTTTTGTACTAATTAGTGCCTCATCACTGTGAATGCCATTTCCTACAGAAGTTCTAAATAAGTTAAATGTATTTTTCGAGAATTAATATAAAGCGATTGGAATAAGTAGATAGATTATTATCTCAATCTTTATTTTTTAAAAAGATAGCTTGAGATTTTTTACTAAAAAAATATGAAGAAATTAGCAGGAAGTGAATGTAAAAGCGATTTTTATTTTAGGTTATTTTAATTTAAAAAATAACCAATTATTGAGTGCAATTAAGAGTTATATCGAATTAAAATTTTCAAACAGCGAACATAAAAAATGTATCCCTGTAAAATGCTGCACTGCACCACATCGGCATCACAGGATACCTTTGAGATTTAAATGTTAGTCTTATTATGGCAAAGAAATTTGAAAAATATAAATCAATGCGAATAAAAAAATTAGTTGGGATAATTCAAAAAAAATTATTCTATTTAAAAAAATTTGTTCACCCATATGTTTACTTTATGTAATCTGCGAAAAGTAAGAACAGAAATCTGTGCAAATTTTTCATTTTTGTGCAAAGTCCGTTTAAGTTATTCAATTTTCGAATGCGTTGGCATCACAAAGTAAATGCATTCTTCTGGCTCAATTCAAAACTTTGTGCAATCCATCAGAGAATTAAAATAACAAGGAAGACGAGCTTATCCCTGTCAGATAGAAACTGATAAGAACAATTAACCATTTTTTTATGATAAGATACTATACTAATATGGTGCACATATTTATACAGAATTTTAATACACTTAAGAAAATCTGCAAATCACGTGAATTTGTCAAGGTTTTTCTACCCTCGACAATATTTAAGAGCCGAACGACAGTTAAATATTTTTACAGGTTCCATAAGTACTTCTTGAAACCTGACTTCGAAGTAGCGAGTTTTCATCGACTTGAAATAAGGTTTTTCCTTACAAATTCTAAAAACAAAGCAAATGAGAATTTGTGAGGAAAAACCTTATTTCATCGACTTGAAATAAGCTTTTTCCTTACAAATTCTAATTTGCGTTTTTTCCCACACGTTAAGCTAAGAAAATTTATGTCTCGAAGCATTTTAATAGCAAAATTTAATTTTCTGATCAAACTATGCAAGATGCAAAAAATGTGATCTAAGAATTTATTATGAATCACTTTTTTATAGTATATTATTATGGCAAATCTTAGTAAATTATTCAAACAAAAAGAGCTATAAATTAGTTATTTATCATTTTGGATTTTATTTTAATCTTAAGAAAAGAAATTAAAAATTTTGAATAATTATTTTTATAAAGACAATACAAGTTACGAAATAAATTAATAAACAAAAGGTGTACACCCAAAAAGATCTATTTTGTTATTGATAATTTTTGTATGGAACGCGTAGTTTTTGATTCAATCGTAAAAAATAAAATAAAAAATTATAATAACTTTTTGGAAAAATGAAATAAGCTACGAAATAAATGAATAGACAAAAGTTGTTTACCCCAAAAAGCTACACATTTATTAGTTGCCATTTTTTAATAGGACGCATAATTTTTGTTTTAATCGTAAAAAATATTAATAAAAATAAAAAATTTAATTTTTGGGAACACGACACAAGATACGAAAAGAACTCAATAGAAAATGTTATGTAACCATAAAAGATCTATAAATGTATTATAAGTCTTTTGATAGAAAGCTTTGTTTTTGTTTTAATCGTAAAATATAACATTAAAAATTAAAAAATATTTATTTGGACAAACAAAAGAAGCTACAAAAAAAATTGTAAATAAACTTTGTTCGCCTAAAAAAGAGCTAAAAATTTGTTGCTAATCATTTTTGATAGGCCGCGTATTTTTTGTTTTATTGTAAAAAATAAAATAAAATTTTTTTTAATTAAATTTGTTTGAAAAACAGCATAAGGTACAAACAAAATTAATAGACGAAAGTTGCATGCTCAAAAAATAATCTTTAAATTTCTTATTAATAATTTGTTGAAGGAACGCGTAGATTTTGCTTTAATCGTAAAAAATAAAATTAAAAAAAAAAAACAATAAAATTTTTTGACAAACGACACAAGCTATGAAAAATAAATAGGTACCAGTTGTTTACCCAAAAAAAGAGTCACAAATTTGTTATTTATCACTTTTTGATCAAATGTGTAGTTTTTATTTGAATCGTTAAAAATAAGATTAAAAGTAAAAAAAATAAATTTGTGGAAAACCGACCCAAGATGAAAAAAATGTTTAATGATGCGCACTTTTAGATGCTCACAATTGGATGCGCACTTTTTTAAATTATCGCAACATATTACGAATTTTAATAATACACATTTATTGAAATGATACAATTTTCAAGGTAATAAGAATAAAAATTAATGCAAACTATTTTATTTTATATAATAGAGTTAACATAATGTAGAAAAGTTCGCATTGTTAACACAATCGAGTGCGAAGCTAATGACAATGTTTTCGTTAAAGATGAAGGAGCTTTAACAAAAGAGAATTCACCATCACCAAATTACATTTTTCGATGCTTTGACCTTTAATTTAAAAGGACTATGTACAAATGTGGGGGAAGTAAGTAAGTAAGTATTAAGATTTTTTAATTTTGATGACAGCAGTCAAAAAAATATTCATAAAAGGCTACATTTCATAATGAATGAAAAATGAGTTTTTTTTTTAATTGCGGTATGATTTTGACAGAAAAAATGTGCCCATTTTTCGGGTACCAAATGTATTTTTACTGGTTAATGCGCCAATCCGAGGGAGCACTTCTGTGGCTTAGCTGCGACCTCGACCACCAGACGAGCAGTTAGTCTCGTTCCGAGTGCATGGTACGATGGTTGACAAATTCGTCATCGCGAGTCTCGATAAATTAACGTGGTACGTGTGGGAAGCTCTTTAAAAAGTAGCTAATATCTGTCGCTTTTTACCACTTTTTCTTCTTTTCAATTAAAATTTATACACTTTACATCAAGCAAAATGTAGCTGTATCTCAATTCTCATTTGAGCATACACGTGGCGGCTGCATTTTTCCGGTATCACTATGTGAAGTGTGGGTGGGAGTGAGACATATTACTCATGTAACTCAACTCTTTTCTGAAGCAACTTGGCAAGTTTTTTCACTGAAATGTGAGATTAGAATTATTATTTGCTTGATTCTATTTTTTAACAAATTCAAAAAGTGTCGTTTTTTTATTTAGAAGAAAAACGCGTGTTTTATACAAAAATTTAATGACATTAATATATTCAATTTCTAAAAAGTTGTATAAAATTGAAGCTGAATTTAAAATTGAACTTATAAATGAATACTCGTAATTAAATAAAGTTAAAATTATGTCATACAGCCCCTTGGGAAACTCCTGCAACTAAGAAACAATGACAAGTATTTTTTTCGCATTTAATTGATGGCTTATAGACATGATCAGTAATGACCGTGACAACAGTGTACATCAATCAGAGTTAACGTTTTGTGCGATTTTTTTTCTTTTATTATCTCAAAAACTTGATGCCAATTTTTTAAAAACTTTGCAAACTAACTTACACTTAAATAAATTGAAAGTCTACCAGTAATCAGTCACTTCCTTTTTATTTATACTTCCGACATCCTAACTTCGTGGAGAATATAATTAGCCCAGTTAAAACATGCACTTTATTTGTTATTTTTTCTTAAATAAAACGCCAACTCTCTGTATTCATTGGTCTGACACGTACTATGAAATTAACGTAAACAAAGATTTTTTCTTGCTTCCATATAAAAGAAAAAATAAGCCCATTTTCTACATTAAACCTCATCTTGTCGATAAGCCAGTTTTTTCAGAGTGTTTAACTAAAATCTTCATCTCGAGTAAACCGGTTTCAAATACGCGCAACAATGACTGAGTCCTTTCTTTCCTTTTTTTCTGTGAATTCTCTTCATTTCTGTTTTTCGTATTCCAAGTATTTGAATCCTAAGGTTAGATTTCGCGCAGCAGGTGACTCTTATCCAATCAGAAAGCTCTAACCGTACGGCGCGCCTTACCTACACATTTATGCTAGAGTGTTACGTACGTCGCAAAATGCATTCGTGTAAGTTTCCAACATGGCGGCGCCGGTCGATGCGCGATTTGGAACGAAAATGAGTTACTTTATGGTCAAACCTTCAGACAGAATACTTTGACCAATTGAACATTCTTTGGGAGGAAAAGATTCTTTCGAGAGGGAAAATGAGGCTCAGGGTGGTTCATAGCTGGTGGGGACGCGGCCTGTTGATGCGTGTATTCTGCCTGTTATTGTTGTGAATGTAGTGCATTCGAAATCCTGCTCCTTGCCACACGCAGATGGAATGACTTCTGTTCCCAATAATTTCTGTGGTCCACATATTTTACAACATTTAAAAAATCTAATTTTTGGTAGTTAAGCAGTGTGAAACACATCGCCTGAAGCTCATGGAAAAAGTAATATAATTTTTTAAATGTTTTTAATATTTTTATAATTAAATGTTTAATAAATAACTAATCTTAATTAATAAATTCTATAATAAATGTTCTATAAGTGTTTTTTAAAAATTTGAAATAAGCAATCTGCAAATTTGTAATAAATGTTATGAGGCAGGTGTGCGTGTTTTTTTGTGAACAAAGAAATCTTTGAAACTGCGTAGAGTGTCGTAGAAAATGCAGTATATTTGACTTCATAGTACTTTTTATAATACGCTTTTCAATATTTCAATTTATATATTACATTTAAAAAACAATTTAATTGATACAAGAACAGGAACTTACTCTTTTAATTCATTGTAAACTCTAAAAAAATCGTTGTCATAGTATAAAAATGGCACATTTTTTTGAAAATGCAGTATTTTTCGAACGAGCACTCAAAAATTCAACGAACACAAAAAAAGGTATTTAGGACTTTTTTTATTTTGAAGTGTAAATTGTAACATTCTTCAAAACAAACATTTTTAAAAACAACATATTTAACATTTTTTTAAAAATATATTATAATATATCCTGCATTATATAAAAACATTTGATCGAAAACAAATAAATTTTTTACTGGAAAATTCAAAGTTCAAATAAAACTGATAGGACGACTTTTTTATGTTAGCAAAAACTTTTTTCTTAAATATTAGAAAAAAATATAAAACGTGGGGGTTTCCTGAAATTTTTCTTTTTATGTTTTCAAAATTCAATGAAAAAATACGATTTTCTCGAAAGCCCCATATTTTTTAATTTTCCCATATTTATTTATAGTTTATGCTTATATATAAAGAAGGTGTCCTGCCCTGTTTTTTAAAGTATAGTTTTAGATTTTTTCTCGTAAAAAATGCAAGATATTACAAAAGAGCAAAAGGTAATTTTCGTAGCAATTTTCTATGTGTAAACTTTTATCTAAACATTTTATGTTACCTGCACTTTGTTCCGGAGAAAGATGCAAAACTTAGATTTTTCTTAAAAATCTATAAGTTAGTTTTCCGAAATTCAAGATGGCGATGTCTAATATGGCGGCTAAAAGCCAAGTTTTTTTGCAATTCCTGATTTTTCGCGTTAAAGCAATATTTTCAACTAAATTCCCGCACATGCATGTATATTGGTGTTTTTAATGTCGCTGATCACGAATCCGAAATGAGACTTGCAAAATTCAAGATGGTAGATCCAATATGGCTGCCAAAAGTTACTGAAACATTCCGATTTACATAGAAATTTGGATATGGGTTTTTTTTGGGCAACTGATGATGAATTCGTGATCAGATTTTTTTTCGCGCGTGAGCTCACGTTTGGAAACGAAAGGATAGTGAATTTTGCTTATTGAATCTAGGCCATATGTAATCCTGAAGAACACTTATTTCCTGCGACATTTACTGTGGAAAAGGGTCCAAACCCTAATTCCTAACAAAATAATGTTACGTTTGAAAATAAATAAAAAAATAAGTAACATTAATCTTGTGAATGTTCACCACCATGGGGTAAGAGCGATGAATACATCGATGGCGAAAAGTGATTTGAACGCTGCAAAAGAAATTGATGACTATTTTTATCATTTTTAGCAGCGATATTCGATCTGCCATCATGAATTTTGAAAATGTGATCAAAGATTCGTCATCAGCGGCCCCAAAAACCCCCAGTTGCGAATTTTTATGAAAATCGGAATGTTTAATTAACTTTTGGCAACCATATTAGATCCGTCATCGTCAATTTTGGAAATCTGATGACGGATTCGTCATCAGCGGCCCCAAAAATCTTCATGTGTAAATTTTTATTAAAATCGGAATGTTTCAGTAATTCCTGCCAGGCATATTGTATCCACCATCTTGAATTTTGGAAATCTGATTTCGGATTCGTGATCAGCGGCCCCAAAAACTCATCTATGCATGCATTTATACTTGACATCGCCATCTTGAATTGCGGAAAACGAACCTACAGATTTTGAAGCTTAGGGTCCATGGACGCAAGAATTTCATATTTTAGAGATATATCCTAACAAATTCGAGACAATAGTCAAATCGGTAGCGAAAAATGCCACTGAAAAAAGTGTTGGAGTAACAGACCTATGGTCTTTAACGGGTTAAAATAATGTCAAGTTAAAATACCTCATTTCATTCCTTGAAAGGTTCTTTATAATTCTATTCGTCATGTCTTTATTGAATATTATTTAGCAACTTCTTTAATTTAAAAAATGGATAACTAAAAATAATTGTAAGTATTATTTCTGAATAAAATCATTTTCATAAAACCTGAATAAAGAATAGAAGAGTAGCATGAGCTTTTGCAAATTAAAATCTACCTTAAACGCCTGGAGTGGAAGGAAAAACGCAAATGTGGCAGCAATTACATTTAAATATACAATTGTGTCCCCAATTTTTTTTTGTATTTACGCATTGGTTTCTCTTCTAAAATAGTTTCAATAACAAATGAGCCTTTTTTGTCGATTTTATAAATGAAGTTAAATAACCAATTTTTAACTTTGCTATACATCTTGAACATCATTCAATGACGATTCAGAAGTTCAAAATGATGACAAACGACAATTCAGAAAAATAAAAATTAGGGCATTCGGTTATTTGGTCATATAAAAAATTACGGCAAATAGTGATGTGATAAAATCAAAATTAAGTAAAATGGTATTTCGGACGAATCAAAATGATTTAAAATGGCAACTCTGAAAAATATAATTTAAAATATAATTGAGGGAATATTTATATGCCTAAGAACGTGCTATCTGGAACATGCTCCTCTTTTAATTTGATTTTTGGTATTTAATTTTTTAAGGAAATAACGTCAAAGACGATTCAAGGCCGTTTATCTTTAGCATCATGAATATATATAATTCTTTCGAGTCAAAAGCACATTAATTATCAGTACTTTTCATTTTATTTTTCAAGAAATATATCCAAGAATAATCCAAGCCCATGTGGAAAAGTTAGTTGGGTCCAGACTGGGCCCAATCACTGCCCAACTGGGTTACTGCCTGGGTTGTAATGGTCAGCCCAACGAATGCCCAGATGAAGGTAACAAGCTGGGCCTTAGTTGGGCAGCCCACTTTATGCCCAATTAATAAAAAGGGGTACAATTATTAAATCCATAAAGTTGGAGGTAATAAATAATAAATATTTGTTATTATTTTCTTTTAATTGATGCTTCTTCAAGAATTAAAAACTCTTAGCGTCCTCTTATTCTGATTGACATCTATCCCAGTCTCTTCCATCAGTCAGCTCAGTCCTAGAAGCATCTGAAGTGCTGTTTTCTGCAATATAGTTGGTTTAGTACAAATACTCTAACTGAGTATCAGATACAGCAAAAGTTGATCACTTAATTTTTTTATTTCTACTTTTAAAAAAACGAAAAAACTTTATAGAAATAACCTAGTTTTACGCGCAGCCGCACACGTTAACCAATACAGGCGGGTTTTCAAAATTACAAAATGCTAAGTTTATAAAAAAGTATATTTATTGTTTCACTTGAAAATGTTGCTATACTCTGCTAAACTCTTTACTGTTTTTTTAAAGGAAATTTTGATTTTAATTTAGAGCTTATATCTAATTCCAAAATTGTTTCATTATTTATAGCATGTGAAAAATATAATATATATATAATATTATAAACTTACCATAATTCCAAAAGAAAAATGTTAGTGTATAAACAATACTTAATGGTCAGAAGTTTCTTTTAAGGATGAGAAAAAAAATGTTGTGGAAATTAATTTACCCTAACATTTTCCAACAAATTATAATGAACAAGCAATAATCTTAAATAATTCATTTACTATGTATGTTTATAGTTCAAGAATTATTTTCATTTATATATATGAAATATGACTGATATGTAGATTCTCCTTGATACGCTCATTATTTTTCAACATGTGTGCATAATTTATTATCCGCACGGCGTTTTTTATCAGAATTATCCCGACTTTATTATTTATTCCTAAATGGATGCAGTTGGCAATAATTTTATCGATGTTAATAGCAACTGACCACAGTCGATATTTTAGCTCTCTAGTGTCCTTATCGATATAATTAAAATACCAATTAAATACAAAATCAAGCACTGATCGGCCTTATCAACATATTTTTTGACAATTAAAACTTCTAAATGATTGTAAAAGTTTCAGGATTTGGCTGCGATTGCATCCGCTGACACTTATAGTTAAAATAATTTTTTAATTAATTTAGAAGGACCACTATATGCGTTCTATGCGTCCAATGTAAGCCCAATAATGCAATTAAACACTTAATTGGCTTTATAAACATGAGTTTTAATAATTAAAAATTAGGAATAATTTGAAAAGTTCCAGGATTTTGATGAGATTCCATGCACTTACTCATGCAATGAAAATAATATCATATAATTAATTTTAAAACTCCCTCTATTGGCGTTCTATGGATATACGCGATAAAAGCCCAATTTTTGATAACTAAAAATTCGGAATAATTGAAAAAGTTACAGGGTTCGGGTGGGATTTTAATTAATTTCATTTTTTGTTATCTGGGCTGCACAGTTCGGGCCCATTTATAATTTGGGCTAAACTAACACGATTTCCACATGGAAAGCCTTTTCCATTTCGCATTATGGTTACAAGTTTTCATGTTAAAAATATCAAAGTTTTCATCCTGGTATTAAAAATGTATGGTGGAAATTTCAAGGAAAATTTACGCTTTATGAGTACAAGTTCGCCATTTAAAGATATCAAAGTTATCCTCTTAACATAAAAAATTCATTGTGCAAATTCCAAGAACAATTTACATTCATTACTTGCGAAAAAAAGAATATATTACACTAAATCCGAAAGTATCACTTTTTGATTAAAAAAGACGTCAAAGCGTTGCACGATGGAAAATCAATTGAAATCTATGAAGAAAGATGTGAATATTGTATTTTTCTTTTATGCTAATTATTTTTAAAATAAATAATTTAATATTGGTTATTACAACGACATACAAAAGTTATTTGATGCGAAGATCCCATTGTAATAGCTCGAGATGATCCCTAGCCTGGTACGAATTCATTCCAATACAATTCTCATCTGATTAAGAACGCATCCATTAAATGATCTAATACAAATTCTTCCCTCGTGAGATATGATTTCCGCATGACTGATATATCATTATCATATTTAGTTTTCCGATTGTAGTTTCTTTCAGTTGAAAAATGACGTTACAATTGTAATGGTGTTTAAGAACACTGATAAAAAGTGTGTATAGATAATCCTAATTTTGTAATCTGCGTACTTCGTACTTTCTTTGAGATACACTTCACACTTCAAGTACGATGGAATTAAGCATTAAAGATTGCATTTCGTAACAGACCCTATCCTTTAATAAACAGTCACCGATCACGATAACGATAAGTTTCTCATTTATCATTTTTACGCATATATACTTTAAAGTTCGATTATATTTATCTTGATCACTTCGATCATCAGACAATTTAAACATCCTAAGGAGTGTGAAAACTGCTTCAGACTCTTTAGATAGACTAAATTTACTCATTTATTTTGGCTCACTTTAGAATGCCTACTAAGAATACACACCTCCACTATTCCATTCTACTCTTCAAGGAAAGCTTAAGCCACTCTTTTATACCGCACTTTGGTGCTGATTTTGCTGACTTTCAAAAACTTTAAAGAACCCTTAATTTATTCTGAGAATACATTAGTTTCATACTAATAAATTTAAAGTTAATGACATTTATGCTACAGATAAAAAAAATAGGTAAGTGTTACATTAACTGTAACAAAGATAATTTTGAATAAGAATTTACATTATTCAGAGGAGATTTTCAAGGAAATTTCTGTATGATTGTAGAATATTAATTTAGTTTTGGCTCCATACTAAATCTGGAGGTATCAATTTTTTTTATCTGCGACAGTTTGATTAAAGAATAAATATTTTCGTATCAATTAAATACCACTGCAACAATAACAATACCTTGAGATTTACTGAAACATATTTCCATTTAATTTTTAGGATACAAATATGAGAAATTGAATATTGTAAATAATACAATTGGTCTTGTTTATAATTAGTTATCTGAAAATGTCTGGTGAACTATGCAGATTATAGAGATGAAAATACAATAAGTTATAAGGTAGCCAGACTACTCATTGTAATTAATCGACCAGTGACTTTCAGTACTAGAAATGATTTTAGTATTCGTTATTCGCATTTGATGTATATGTCTCATCTGTGCGAATGTATTATTCTATTCAAATGGCCTTGATATGACTTTTACTCATACAATCATGATGATGACACGTGGTCAATACACAGATTCATGAACACAGACCATTAATATATATTATCTATGTACGCATTGGAAATTTTACTCTTCATTCGGATATTTAATATTGGAATATTACATGATATTGAAAATTAGTAGTTACCTACAAATGATATTAAAAAATATTCACATTATTATTTACATAGTTTATAAAAAATTCGATCGGTTTTCATATTATTGCCACAAAAAACTATAAAAAGTAGTTATTTCGATTAAAGTGTAATAAATCTACGTATAATGGCATTATGAATTGCAAAATGAAGGTTTTTCAAATACTCAACTAAACACAAAAAAAATGAATACACTAACTTTACGCACAATAGAGCCTTGAGAGAAGAACTTGCACATTTAATAAGATATCAATCAATTACACGCAAATTAGCATGTGCCCAATTTTGTTCCGATATCTATTGCTCTGGTTGCGTAATGCATAATGTATCATCTGTAATCGATTATTTATAATCGAAACTTTGTAATCCGCAGTGATTTTTAAAAACTTGCAAATAATAGATTTTTTTAAGGATGAGAAATGGTTAATTATTTGTGAAACCGCATCAGAGATAAGCAGCTTATTTGATCGTTGACCGTATTACATCAGTTTTTATTGTGATTAGAAAATTCATATTTATGCTCCAATTATAATTTATCGTTCAAAATTTTTAATTCAAAAATGTTCACTCAAAAACAAACAACAGCGAAAAATAGTTTATATCACACGTTTTTGCAGTAACATATAATTATATAAATTATCAAGACTAATATATAAAACCGCACCCGCATATTTCACAAGCTTTAATCACTTCAATTGCATTTCTCATCGCGCGTCACAATTAAATAAAATTAAAAATATTACTGTTTGACTAATATAAATATTTTAGTACAATATATATTTTTAAATCCCACTGTCTTCAGTCTATAGTCTATTCGCATAGGTTGCTGTCTGGATACCACATTCAATTTTTTTTTAATTTAATGAATTTACCTGCTGAATTTTCATCATATAACCAAGATATACGTCTATTTCCAACAGTCTTTATTGAGTGGTTAGCGATTCACAATCGAGGAAGTATTCTTAAATGAATCATCAAACGAGAAAAATATTTCTTGTAGTCGACACCAATCTACTATGCGTTTCTTATTGGAAAAATAAAGATTATTTGTAATTCAGTATTGCATCTCGATAAACTTAGTATTCATCACCCGTCTAATGTTTTAGCACACACGCAATATATCAAATAAACCTATTAGATATTTTATTATCACAAACTTAAGGCACTTAAATTCGTTGTTAAATATTTTGATGTGTATTTCGACGATAGTTAGGCTTTTACAAGAATTTGAGAAAAAATGATTTTCATTTTCCGAGAATTTTAAATATGAAAGGTAGAAGGGCAACGAACACATTGGCCCGCTGGTCAAGAAGTCACTGTGCAGTCGTTTGAAAGATAAGATACATTTTATCTTTCAGAGACGAGGAGAGTGGATCTGCTGGGATCTTGAGGGGTAAACGGTAATTGAAGAAATAAGACGCCTCAGTTCAGAGTGCACATGCTGAGGACACGAAGACCCACTCGTTCAGAGAGCTCATCGACGCCATGAGACCCTGGACGAATAAAACCATCTTTTTTGGAATTCTTGGACTGATATTTATGTTCATCGGAGGTTTATTTTGTATCTACTGGCCCGTTATATTAGACGCTGTATTGCACAAGGTGAGAGAAATTCATATCAGGACAATGTTCATTTCTATACCGAAACTTCCGTTACTATCTTAACAAGTAATCACTTAATATCGATATATTTGGAATCACAGTAAATCTGAAGGTTTCTTTTTTGCTGCAAGGGTGTTCATGTTATATGACAATCTGTATCAATATAAAGAAACAAAAGACTATTACATTCTTGGATCATTGTTTTGCAGATCAAATTGATACCATCAAAATTAGTGTCTAGGTATTCATTACTTCACATAACTGATTCTTATACCTGAGATTATTTCTTTTATTTATTTGAATCTTATTTCTGTTCACGAAGACAACAATTTTTGTTTCAACTTCCTAAAAAAATTGTATTAAAAACACAGTGTAGATTAAAAGATACTATTTATCACTATCAATCTTGTTTACGCTTAATTTTATGTTTAGGAACTGGTTTTGTCACCCACATCAAAAAGCTATGACATTTGGAAGGACTCTAGAAACTTACCAGTTAATTTGAACTTCTATTTCTTCAATTGGACCAATCCGGAAGAGATTACCGTGCCAGGAAAAAAACCAAATTTCGTTCAGCTAGGACCCTACAGTTTTATGTAAGTAAAGGATACTATCACAGTAAAAAAAAGTTTTTTCTACCTAATTACAGACTTGACTTGAATAACAAAGTTAACTAAATTTAAGTATACAAACTGTTTTGTATAAAGAACTTAGTTATCTTAAACGGAAAATAAGTATTTCTTGACTGAAATTAATTCAAATATGCATCTAACTTTCCATATGCAGTTATGAACATAAGTTGAAGGCAACCTGAAATAACATGTAAGGCTTTTTATGCCCAAAATTAAAAAGTATTGTGCTCATATTTGTAGGGTAAAGTTGCATTCGTCCATTTTTGTGGTTTTTGTGCAGATAAAGTGTCCTACTTCCGTATATATAAAACATCTAATAGGATTTTATAAGGATAAACTTTATAATTTATGTAGTTTTATGTTAAGACTCACGAGTCCAGGGATGAGGGAATTCATACTTTCGGTTTTAATACCACCTTAATTTTAGCCATTTACTACCTGAATTGCAGTCTTTCTGTTTTCCTACTTTAATGTTCAAAAGAACATTCTTAATTTTAGAGTTCTTGTGCTTCTTTTTGTTAGACTTTAAAATAAGTCAAATTTTCCACTTAAATTTCGTTTTATATGACCCTCAATCATATTATAAAAAGACAAAATATTGTTCATATTCGCTCATCATAGAGAAACTCATCTGCATATTTCTATTATTGGCCTAGTAACTAGAGTATTTGATTGGTCAAATTAAAAACTCATGACAAGTATAGACTAATAATGAACTTAATAACGATATGCAATAAATGAATAAATGGTTAACCTCTATATATTGACATTTTCATGAAGAATAAAATGACTTTTATTAGGCTACTCTGTGTGGGTGCCTATTAAGTCTTGAATAAGTAATTGCTTAATTTTATAATTACGTTCTTAGTCATTGGTTCATTCATTTAGACTCTAAACTTGTTTGCATCTTGACTATCAGAAGCACTTTTCTTTACGCATATAGGCATACTAATTCTATAACAATTGCTTTATCAACTTAAAAAAAGTCACAAAAGATTTCCGTGCAATTTTTGGTTCATTATGATAATGTTTCCTTTAAAAAAATCTTTTATTGAAAACGAGTGATTAGGTATATCACAAGAATAAAATTTCAATATTTGTGTGCAAAAGAGTGGAAACAAACCTATCTCTTATTGCAACGCGTTTCCTTTATTTTTTGGCAAGTTATTAGTAAATACTTGATATAATTATTAAGATTAAATGTTACAATTACAGTTGTAAAGTTATTGAAACATGTCTTCGGGGAAGAAAATTGGCATGTGCTCTAAAGGTAGACGAATCTTCAAAACGGTTACTCACCAATTCTCATGTCAATCTTAATCCGTATATTAGTTCACGAGGTCAAATAATCTTTCATAAGTTATTTTTAATCAGTCATTTGACATTCAGAAATCGATATTTCGTGACTAGTAATGTACTGTCAAAAATGTTAAACAGAATTAACGTAATTTTTTCAGTGAAATCAGAGAAAAAGTAAATGTCACCTTCCACCCTGAAAATGGAACAGTTAGTTATTTTCAACGAAAGTTCTGGCATTTTGACACAACAAAAAGCAATGGGAGTTTGGACGATAAGGTCACGCAGATCAATGTCGTAGCAATTGTAAGTATACATTTTTTTTAAATATTATATTATTCTAACTCTTATCATTGTATAGATTTCCATGTTTTGACTCACTATAAGAATACCATAATCAGTAATAAAAATCTTATTTTTAGACGGCAGTTCGAAAAGTATTGCAACTATCGCCAGTGTTTCAAGGCAGTATATCGCATGTAATGGATCACTTTAAAATGAAAATACATATCAGAAAGTCCGTCAGCGAGTTAATTTTTGAAGGCTATGTAGATGAACTTATTCAGTTGAAAAGTGTAGTCTCGCTTCCAGATGATGATTCTCCACCTTTCGATCGTTTTGGCTGGTTTTACATGGTAAACTGTTGCACTATTCTACTGATTAGAAGAATATTAGTTTCATAGAAATAGTCTTTCATAATTTCGGTGAGTCGTCTAAAAAACGTGTAGTCATATAAGGTAGGGACCCGACAGTTCCTCTATTATATCTCCAATAAGATTATCCTTCTCATAATTGGTAATGAATGAAATGGGTCACATAAGAGCAGAGCGTAGTGAATGAAGAATGAAAAGTAATAGACACATTGTGTGTTGATTTTTGTCGATATATTGTTAGAATAATAATTTTATCTGTTATATTATCAAATGTTTCTACCTTTATATAATTTAATGGATATTTGAATAAATGTTTTAAGAAAAACTATTTTTTCGATTGCAGAGAAACGGATCGACACAGTTTGATGGTCATATGAATATGGAAACGGGCGAAAATGACATTTCCAAATTAGGAGTTGCAAGATTATGGAATTATAAAGACACTATGAAGTATTACAAAACTCCGTGCAACTCTGTTGAAGGAAGTGCTGGGGAGTTTTGGCCACCACTAAGAAAATTCGGTGACTTTTCATCACCTTATCGTAAAGACGATATTAGTTTATTCAGTGCAGATTTATGCAGGTATGTTCATCAGATTAATAACAAAAATTAAAGACCCTTTCATATGGTTTTCTAACTAAATATTTTCCTATGTAACAACCCAACACCCATCGCTTGATCAGAAAGCCAATCCGAAGTTCTTTTTAAAGTATTGATTGACACGCATCCAATCAAAGTACTATAATTAGATTTGAAGTTGTTGCATATAGGTTAGATATAATTTTACTTTAGTTAGTAATACTAAGAATCGCTACAAATTGTTAAGGTTTCTTGCTATTTTTGCATACATTGAGTAGTCATTTGTGACCCTAACTTGAAAGGTAGAAGCAAATTTTTATATTATTTTTGCACTTGATTTTATTGAATAATTATTGTTTTTTTAGACCTTTGACGTACGAGTTCATGCGGGAAGTCACTCATAAAGGTATCATCGGCTACCAATTTGCGCTGGATCGCAAATCACTTGGTAACGACACTAAAAAACGTTACCCGCACGAACAAGCCAAGTACTTTGAGCCAACTACAACTACGGAGGATTTTTTCTCAGCCGA
The DNA here is from genome assembly GCA_010014905.2 of Druon quercuslanigerum. Classification (NCBI taxonomy): domain Eukaryota; kingdom Metazoa; phylum Arthropoda; class Insecta; order Hymenoptera; family Cynipidae; genus Druon; species Druon quercuslanigerum. Next base: position 12,928 of record JAAAKG020209001.1, on the reverse strand, counting down.
ACCCACTTCTCAAGCATTCAAAGGTGAGGAAGATCCGGATGTGGTGAACATTGGTCAGTGCTATTGCAATGGAGAATGCAGCCCCATGGGTGTCATGAACGTCACCGCCTGTCGTTATGGTGCACCAGCATTTGTCAGTTTACCTCATTTTTACAAAGCTGACCCCGTTCTAAGAAATCTAATTACGGGAATGAATCCTAAAGAGGAGGACCATAGTTTTTATATCACTTTAGAACCCGTAAGTTATTTCAAACTATGATTCCTAATTTACGATACGGACAAATCAACATATTTCTTATTCTTTTCAGACTTCAGGTATTCCCTTAGATGTCTCTGCGAGGTTACAAATCAATATTTTGATGCAGCCATCAAAGTTGGCATCGTAAGTACCTTTCCACTACAATTATGTATTTATTTATGAATTTTGTAAAACTGCGAAAATCGGGGAAATAACAGTGAATTCATTTGTTGAAATTGTTATTTTTTTAAATATGATATTATTCAGTTTAGAATCCATATATCGAAAATCTTCCACTTTAAACATTTTCCAATTTAGATTTTGAATTTTAAGTGTAAATTTTAATTAAGAGAATTCTAAAATGCAGTTTTAGGGGTCTGATCAACTAAAAATTTGAAGCGTCTAAATTGGAATATTTTGGATTAAAAACATTCTTATATGATCAAGTGTGAATGCAAATAAATATATTTTTATTAATTAAACTGTGCTTTAAGATTTAAAAAGTGAATAATAGTTGATATTACAAGACAATTCGAAATCAGTTCAAAATTTTAGAATTTCCAGATTTGAACATTAAAAGTTAAACTCTTACAATTAGAAAGTCTCAATAGTTAAACAAATAAACGTCCGATTAAAACTTCATAAACTTTTTTCAATTTTAAAATAACTTTAAAATAATATATTAATAATTAAATGCTTTTATTAAATTTCAAATACTATTCCAATATGAAATACTCCATTTTAAATCATTCAATTCGAATTTTTTTAATTAAGAAAAATAACAATTACTTAATATTTAGGAATATCTGACTCTTCATTGAAAATCATTGTTAAAAATTATAAAATATATATTAAATACTAAACAAAAAAACTTAACTTTAAACGTTACAATGTTAATTGTTAAATTGAACACCTACTTTTATTTGCAAAAATTGGAGTAAGCTGAAGAGATATTTAGAAGTTTAGATTAAATAACATTTCCTAAGAAAATTAAAGATCCGTTTTTATTTTAAAAAGTTGATTTTAAGTGAATATTTAAAAAGCTTATGAAAGATTTGAAATATAATCAAAAATTAATATGGAAAATATTAAGGAAATTTTGTCAATTATGCGGCACTTTTTTTTAATTTAGGAAAGATTCGAATCATTTTAAAGTATGTTTAGAACTTCTGAAAAAGTTTCAAAAAAAATTTAAAATTTGAAAAAATGTATAACAATATGCAGATATTTCAAAGTTTTAAAATAAAATATCGGACCATTTTAAGGATTTTTAGAATATTAAAATTAAATTATTTTATTTTTTGATTTAAGAAGTGTTCAATTTATAAAAAAATGAATCCCTTTTGGAACTGAATCGGAATATTTGAACTCTACATTTATAAAAGATTAAAATTTTTAATTTGCTAGTTTAAACGCATTTTATTAAAAATGTGTCATTTGAAAAGTATTAGTAGCTTCCATTTTATACGTGTAAATTATTGAGCATTTGTATACAAATTTATTGAATTAAATAACTTTTAAACTTCAATTTTAAAAGTTAAAAATTCAATAATTCCATTTGGAGTGCTTTCCTTTGCAGCTCAATTTTTATTACTTCAAATGGAGAAATTTTTAGCTCTAGAGTCCGATTTTTTAAAATTCATTAACCGTGAAAAACTGGGGAAAACGCAAACCTAGAAAAAACCGAGCTTTTTGTCTTTGAATAAAACGGCCACCCTCAATATTTTACTGATCGAAAATAATAAATATAGGAGTTATTAAATTTTCAGGTTCATGAAGGAACTTCCCACGATATACTTTCCAGTATTTTGGTTCAGTTTGAGAGCTGGAATTCCTGATGAAATGATTGGATCGATGAAGATGTTAGTAATGACTCCCAATATAATGTACTACAGTAGTATTGGAATGCTAATAATAGGAGTTTCATTCATTTTGGCCACTGCAGTCATGTGTTACTATTCTCAAGGCAGAATGGGTTCATCGGTGAGAATTTTTTCTGAAATAAGTCCACTTCTTTACTTGTACCAAAATTACTTTAAATATTTAAAAAAAAACCATCGCGACATATTCACAATGCAAACGTATATTTTCTTCTTCAGACGCCAGCGTCCAGAATATCAGTTACTTATCCCAGCAGAAAAACGGAATTGGTGTATATGGATAGAATTGACAATGATGATCCACAAGTCAAGAGTGATCGACGTTTATATCCAAAATTATAGTTCTAGAGCTAGAAAATTGAAACTATTTTCCGACAACTCACTTCCAGTTAAATAAGCTTAAGCCTATGCGAGTAAGTGATAATCTTGCAACTATTTTGCAAGGAAAATCGTTTTTGTAAATCACAATATGTACAATTGTACATGCATGTATATATTTTTTGTTTGCTCTTTTTCAAGTTTCTTTCTGAACGTAAAGAGTAAATATTTTTCCATTTTAAGATTTTCATATAATTCTGAATCAAGACTGTGATGAAACGAAATATTTTAAAAACCTTTCTCGATTTTTGAAATAGATTTTTGATAAAGAAGCATGTACTGAAAGATGATTGTGTAAACACTAATGAAAGTGCAATGGATTTCTGTGTGATATCAAAATAATTTGATAATAAGGAAATTGTGAATAGAATTTAAAAGTGTAAAGGAAACATATCAATTTTACCATAAAGTGCTCTAACGTAAACTAAATAGTTCTTGTCAAGACAACGTAATGTTTAGAAGAGCGTGTCTTCGGGGACCAAAAAAATTATTGCTTGCCCTTAGTCTATATTTAAGAGCTCTATTGCTCAAAGCTATCATAAAAGTGCTTGTCAATTAAATTATGGTAAACATTAACTACATGACTGCAATAATAATAAGTAAGATTAAAAATTAGTAGAACTAACCAAACTGCTGATAAGAATCAAAGCTCACTATAGAATAAGTAAACTATAAGGCGATTCAATTTATATATATATATATATATATATATATATATATATATATATATATATAGACATTTGACAAAATCTAAAGAACAAATTTTTAATAAACAAAATTAGAAACTTTACTGTTAATTTAAATGTTATCACTGACTAATTGTAACTTGTAAACATTATATTTTCAATTATTGAATGTTTATAAAATGTTATAAGCAGTGAATTCCGTCGTAATTAATATTTTCAACAAATTTCATATCAATAATGTGCCATGTCATTTACTAGCTCATTATTTTATTATTAGTAATAGCTTATAACTGTGAAATAAGATTCGTATAATACAGAGTTGTTACCTTTAAAATTAAAAAGTGCCTATGATCAAATGATCATACATAATCCGTTTTCAAAATTCTCTTGATAATTTTTTAGAGGTATAAAATTTAAAATAGTCAAACTTTATAAAGTATTCATTCAATTAAATATACCAAAGAGTACTGTATCGTGCATATGGAATATCTGAAAGTAACAATTCTAACAGCATTTTTTTCTATGTTAATAAATATATATTTTTCAAGTTCGACTCCTTTTTGGATAGAATAAGATGAGAAAGAGCATATTCGAAAAAAATTCTCAAAATTAAAAAAAAAAAATTAATTGCTCAATTACAATACAACGAATGTAGATCAAATAGTTTTTCATGGTAATTTCAACTAATTATGTGAATTAGTTGTTGAAGAAATAAATAAGCTTTTCAAATATTTCAATAAATTTATTACTTAGATTTAAGGAATTTGTTGAAGTAGTGCCAAATTTTTCTTGATCTTAGTATTCTTGTTACTATAGGCCATGTCTTGTCCATTTATCGGACGAAGGACTCTTGTTTTTAGTGGAATGCTTACTTTGTTCACATCAATCTTTATGTGTCAAGAGCGTTTACTTCGCAATCTCTCTTATATAGCTATCTGTACAGCAACCTATCATGATTTCATACTTTGTGCCAAATTCTTTTTATCAAACGTTTCTTTAGAAATACGTGTACGTATTTAAGTTGTGGGGTTTCGATTCATATTTAGGAAAATTCCTCGATTATGTACAGATACACTCAAATGATAAATGATTTATAAAACGCCAACCTTTTTTCTAACCACGTAACGTATGTTCAGAATATTTGTCTTTCATTATATATACATTTAGTGTGGTGTAATTATTATATGTAAACGTAAACGCTGCTCTCGGTATTCTAAAATAAAAATAAATTCAGCAGAGCAATAAAATTCTGCTTTTGTACATCGTTTTTAATAAAGATTTTATTATTTTTATTATCTCTGAATACATTTTTTATGAAAGCGTTTTATGCTTCTTTTGCAATTACTGTCTCAAGTAAATGCCGTAAATAACTCGGTTTGTAAATTTATTGAAGTCAACATGCATAATTTTTTTATCTTGCTATAGATACGTCGCAAAAATTCCCAGGAAAGTTTTAAATTGCGTCAATTTTACGATTACTAAAATTAAATACTTAGTAGGTGGAAACGGTACATCCTCTTATCGTTTGATATAAAAGCAAACAAGCAATACAATAAAACCCACGAATCTCTTAAATGTTTTGCTTTATTTTCGTGAGTTTGCAATGCATAAAATCAAAATGATTAAAGAAAATAAAGAAATTGATTGTATAGACTTATTATTCTAAGTATTTTAATTTAATACAGGTTTCCTAGAACAAAACTGATCAACTACATATGAGGACAAGGTCGTCTAAATAGATAAGACTTAACGACGGTCGCTATAGTACCTACAATCACCAATAATCTGCGAATTTAAAATTTCATTCTGCGGCGAATAGATAAAGAACAAAATTCTAAAGTGAAATGAAGTGATAAAATCTTAAGTAAACAGCTTTATAATGTTTAGATTAAAGGATCTAAATTTTATCCTAATTATTGAAGAATGATAATATGTTCAGATTTCAAACCAAATTTGGGACTGGTCTCCATGCTTTTAAGTTATTAATAATTTGAGTTATTATTACTATTATTCAGATTCTAATCAGAGAGGCGCCCTACTCCCTCTTATCATGCAGTTTGCTTATCGCTTATACCTCAAAGTCATTCTCCAGGTAAACAATATAACGTAATATTGAACCGCTCCCTCGTACCAATTTGAAAAGTTGAAAGATTAGGGAATTCTTATTTCAATAGGCTAAAATTTTTCTAATTTTCCTTCCTCAAATAATAGAAGAGTAACAGTACAAAACCATTTACAGATAAAAGAAAATTCTCTCTCTAGCTAAAGTGTTCCTGAATTGAGGTCAACAAATTTTTATTAAAAAAGTTATCCAGTTCCGAAAAAATGGATGACGTGGAAGTTACCAATCTTAGAGTTAGGCTCAGCAAAACATTATTTATCCAAAGAAATTCAAAAAATGAATGTCAAAACACTTTTCTAAAGCGTTATTTCTCGAAAATAATCAATAAAATAGTTTTAGTTTATGCTTAAATTCTTAAATTATCTTAAACCGATTATTTTTCCTTATTCTTTTACAAAAATATCTGATCAACTATAAATGAGCATTATAAAACTTTATATTATCCTGAGTAAAAATATTTTGTCTTGAATAAAAAAATATTACTTTTTACATTAGGAGTAATTTCAGATATAGTGCCGCGATTTTTTCATTTTTGAATTTCCTAAATTTTCCCAAAGAATTTCGAGATAGGACGAGGAATCTCATTAGAGTTAAAAAGAAAAAGTCAAATACCTATGTTAAAAAACATCACACTTTAAACAATTTAAAAAATTCAAATATTCATAACTTAGCAAAAAAAAAATTCGACAAAGCGGTATGACACGTGTCGTTTTAATCCCTATGAAAAACAACATATTTGAGTGGCACATAATTCTGTGGCTTAAGAATAGATTATCTGCGCGATTTAAAATGATTACGATCAAGAAAATCATTCAACAAGCTGAAAATATCCCACAAACATGCGTCATTGTATTCAGGAAGTTCCAAATAATAATATAATCTATGATGCAATGCGATAAATATTTTTTATAACGCATTTTTGACATAAAGCTCACACTGTCTTTAAATTAATTCTAAATACTGCATAGAACAATTTTTGTGTGACAATAAAGGGGGCCTGGCGCCGCCAGACCAAAAACAAAAGTACCCTGCCACTCTTGTTACAAGGCTTTGTTTAATTTAAAAAAAATCATAAACAGAAATTTAAGTATCAGAGAACAATACGGTTTGAAAGAGATTCTTCTTGAATTTTTCATTTTATCAATTTCAAATATTTCCTAAACGATTTATTTGCGAATTTTGGTAATGATTGAGGGACATCATCGACAGCGAATAAGTCGCTAATAGTTTAATCGAGAAACAAAAACCCGAGAGATAAATGAATTCCGCAATTGCAAATCAAACACATCTTTAGAGAGCTCACTAGAGACCCTCTAGGGATAGTTGAGACACTTTCATATTTTTATGGGGTGCGAATAGTTTGAATATTTATTATTTTTCCTTGTCAAGAGCCTTAAAATCAAAAATCAAACATTTTAACCACATAGTTAAATTTTTTTTAAATAACAAAACTGTTCACCAAAAGTATATGATTTCTGGACTAAAGATACGATAATAAACTTTTACATTAACAAGAAGAATTAACTTTTAACCGAAAAATATTTGGATTACCTTATTGGGATTTAATAATTTAGACGAAACTCTTGCTTTCAGTCCAGTGCCGAGGGTTGCCTTCAAATAGCCTTCGACTGAATTTTGGGGGAGAGGGGGGGGGGGGGCGAAACGTAAACAGCAAGGGCCGCCTGAACCGTTTATAGTTGGAATTCATACTATTGTGCAATATACTGGAGTGAGTACTCGCGCACTGCGACCCTTCCAAGACGACATACGTGGGCGGGACGTGGACATGCTGAAAGCGAGAGTTGGGTGTATTTCGACATTAAGTGGAAACGGGAAAAAGAGGATGAAGAGGAGAATACGAGAGACTGTGAAGCCTGCGATAATGTCAGTTGCGGGTGGTGAACCGAAATTTCGGAAATCGAAAATAATATGCAAAAAAGTAAGGCATGCTAGGACCTGCTACTCATATTCTGAAGAAAAAGCATTTGACATGGATTTTTGTTTTAGTAATACAAAATTCTTCCTCAAATATATAGAAAAAGAAATTATGAGCAAGAAGATAAATCTTAATATATATATCACTGAGATTAGGGATGACTGCTGATACAGTTTAGTGTTCAGGCAATTTTTGAAAACAAGCTTATTTCGTTGTTATGAAAGAGTCAATTGAAGATTTGCAAATAATATTATTGAACAAACTGTATACAAGAATGAAGAATTTGGGCCTCAAAATTAACGTAAATAAAATAAAAAGAATGGTGCTTGATAAGTATTTATCGGCGTGTCCAAATGAGAAGTTCGTATCTCAATAGGACGAAATAAAAAGTTGTAATCTCGAGTGGCGACGCATGGAAGCTTAAAAATCCCATATAAATAATATTGGGAACACCAACGCCATCTGAAGTAGGGAACCTTTCTATTTGGTTCTTCCGAGATAACACCTTATCATTTGAACACGTCGGTATATATCTTGGTAGCCTATTCATTAATAACGGAAAGATAGAAAGTAAGATAAGCTTATAAACGAGGGTAAGAAGGTTATCGGTAGAAAAGGGCCTGTTATCAGAAGTAATAAATATATTATAAAGTAAAGCTAAAAGGGCAATACATAATTCTATATATTTAAACCGCATGTGTTGTACGGTACCGAGACATGGGCCTATCAAGAAAAGGGTAAGCGTAAAATTAACGCGATGAACATGAAATTCCTGCCCATGACAAACACTGACCAAGGGAGTAATGAGATAATCCTTAAAGAATGTGGCGTAGAGAAGACACTATTTGACATATGTGAAGGAAATTCTTTGAGACAATTTGGGCATGTTGATAGAATGAAAGATGAACGAATACGGCATAAGAAAAGACAGAAAAGGCCCAAGTGAAGAGCTTCACATGATGACTTTGTGATGCTCTTCATTTAGAGTAATCACTGGAGAGATTGATCAGCATCCTGGGTCGGATTAGTCTTGTAGAACGAACGTGCTATTTAAATAAGTAACACGGACATTTTAAGTCAATCTAAACATCTACACCCACATTACTTCCTTCTTCGCCGAGTGAGTCAAGCTTACCCCCAATAGGAAATAGAATTAATATGAAATAAAAAAATACTCCACCCGTACTAGTTTAAATAATAGCACATTAATAAAAATTGAACAACTTTTTTACATTAATCAACGTCATTGGCTTAAGAGTTTATTTACTCATCATTTCATCAAAACAACTTTTTAAACTAGGAATTCACGTGTTGCTTCATTTGATTAGAGTTAAAGCATACTTGGGGAACCAATTTAGTTACGCAAGCATATACCTATTCCATCAGTAGTCCTACTGAGAATTCAGCAGGTAAAATCGTACACGATTTCATAAATTAAAATTGATGGAAAATGCTATTTTATGATTGCTAGTTCCGCAAGGAACCTCGGCACACTGTTAGAAGTATGTTGAAAATTCAATCACTTTTCTACCACTTTTGTGATTGAAATCTCGTTCATTTCACAGAACTGAAATAAAATTCAATCAAATGTAGTTGAAAATTAATGAAGACTTACGCGCCATCATACTTCTCGTGAAGCCAGACCCCAACGTTACGAAGTCCCAAGACGCCTTCTTTGTGTCGTGAGTTCCATGATATTAACAAAGGACATACATATAATAGTTAGGAAAAGAAGCATATAATAATATTATCATAATGAGAAAATTTCATTCACGTTAGCGTTACTAACTGTTGTATGCTTTTTTAGGCTACGAGTGTCGAAAATTTTGTATAAATGGACGCGAATTTCATTATGGTAATATAGTACCAATGCACCTTTCGCTTTTTCTAAATATTATATGCACTTTATTCATCCAATGGATCTCACGACATAAACGTACGACATACCTCATGATTCCTTATCAGAATTCTTTTCGTGCAATTAGTGAATTTCAAAGCACAGTATTTTTAAGAGATGTTTATGGGTTTTATTAAAGATTTTTGATTATTTAAAAATCTTGAATCGAACCTATTAAATCCCCTGAAAAATTATACTTGCTTTGAAATTCATTCACTGCGCCGAATAAATTTTGCTTCGCTTTTATGAAACTTCAATTCAATATTTCTGACATTATAATTTATTGACAAAATCGAGGAGAATATTAACACTGTTAATTGCAGGCTGTGCCTAATTGCCCCAAGAAAAGTTGAAGAAGTTTGAAAAAGGAATGGACTAATTGTCACGAAAATTCGGGGTAACATGCCAAGCTTATCAAATAGTTATTTGTGATATAAGGACCCTAAGTGGCACTTTTTCGGCCGAGTGTGAAAGTTGCAGAACGCGTCAGTTTAGCGGAGACGAGTACTGCAATTTACACGAGGCAAAGTGCTACTCATGGACCGAGTGTCAAATACTATTTTTTATCACACCAGTCAACGAGGGGCCATTCACTCTCGAATCAAGGGGTTTTAGCGTTTGAAATCGGTATGAAATAAAATGTAACAAGCATAACACTTTGTGAGATGATCTGAAATCAGCGGTATCTGGGTGGATCTTTTGAAACAGATCCGATCTGTTGAAATGAACGAAATTTAAGTGAAGTCCGCAGAAATCTCTTAAACTATTCCGAAATCGTGAGCAAGTCAGTAGGAGTCAACGAGAGATCGTGAGCAATCACAGGCAGTCAAGCGAGCAATCAAGAGAGTCAGTCTAGTCAGTGGATTCAGCATGTGACCCTTTGCTTCGTCGCATCACAAGGGGGCGTTCACATATTGCGTAACGCATTTTCTTGCCATTTTTGACCCACCAACCCCTCTACGTAACGCTTTTTCTACAGTAAATGTATGTAACTTTGATATAGGCTCTGCGCTATAGCAGAACCCCCTTCCCCCATATGCGCGTTACGTAATATGTGAACGCTCCCCAAAGTGGGGCGAAATGAAAAAACGATCTTCAATATAACCTGTAGGTTAAAATTCTTCATCGATTTTCAACTTTTTTAAAAATTCAGCAATAAATTCTCAAGAAATCTGTCGAGAGCCCGATTTTTGAATTTTTGTTTGTTTACATTTTTATAGAGCTGCAAATAGTGAAAAAATGTTGATTAAAAATTTTTTTTTAATTCTCTGTGAAAATTTTCTTCAGTGGCATCAGGCCTCAGCTTTGATGCAAAAGGGTCGGTGGAAGAAAAAAATTGGTTGATACGTCAAGTTATTTGTTATAAACAAATATTTGCAACAAATAGCCAGTATGATGGATTATATTTTTGTGAAGTATATTTATGCATTGAAATCACTCGCTTAGAGCAATCAGATGAAATGTTATCATGAAAATGTGGTATCCAATATAATTTGTTAAATTTATTGACAATTATTATAAACAAATGCATGATTTGAACAGTTATAGGCTTATCAGCGACTGATATAGATATAAATTCACATATCCATGATCTTGATATTCCAGTGTAGAGTAAGATCGTTTATAATAATTGTTTATACATTTAACACATTATATCAGATGACAAATATACATCAATGTACATCACAGGCCTAAAAATGTTCAAATCATGCATTCGCTTATAATAATTGTTAATAAATTTAACAAATTATATTGGATACCACATTTTCATGATCTCATTCCACCTCATTGCTCAATAATACAAAAACAAAACAAAAACATAATCCATCATTCTGGATATTTGTTGCAAATATTTGTTTATAACAAATAACTTGGCATATCAACAAATTTTTTTCTTACACCGATTCTTTTGCATTAAACTTGAGGCCTGATGACACTGAAAAGAATTCTCAAAGAGAATTAAAATAAAAATAATTTTTAAATCAACATTTTTTTCGGTATTTACAGCTCTATAAAAATTAAAATAAACACACAATAAAAAATCAGCCTTGACAGATTTCTGAAGAATTTAATGCTGAAAAAAAAAAAATTTATCTATAAAGAATTGTGACCTTCAGGTTATTTTAAACATTGTTTTTTCATTACGCCCCACTGTGTGTCGCGTCGCACGGCCCTCAACAGCTTACGTGCGCAGCGAGCAGGGAGTGTATTATTGTGGACTAGTAAAAACTGTAAATAAAAAAAATTCGCCCTGGTATTTTCCGGCGTTTTCCCGGTCCACAACAATTTTTGACGGCCATTGTGATTGCAACATTTGAACTCTTGAATCTCGAAATGTTTTCATTTGAAGTTATAAAATCGCTCAATAATTGACGCACATAAAATGGAAGCTTTTGACACATTTCAAGTGAACAATTTCAAATTAAATGCCGTTAAATTGTGAAATTAAAAAATGTTAACTTTTATAAGTTGTACACTTCGAAGATTCTAAAATTTTAATTTAATTATTGTATATATTTAATTATAATTTTTTAACTGACAATTTTGTTATATTAGAATATAAATTTATTTTTTTAGTCGTAAAAAATTAACAATTGTTAATAATTTATGAAAACCTGTGTTTATTTTGAAATACTCTGTTGCAACTATTTTTTTTTATTTAAAAAAATGAATTTAAATTTTCCCAGGTTACCTGTTGGGAAAAGTTCAAATTTTAAATTATTTTTGAAATTTTTACAAAAGTTATAAATATTTATAAAAATTATTTAACATTGTTCTAAAATTATCTAAAAACCATTTAGAGTTGAAAAAAATTTCCTTTTGAAAATCCTTTCAATTTTTTTATAAATATTCTCTGGAAATTAATTATTCAGAATAATCTAAAAATAAAATTTTAATCCTTTTAGGTTTTGAATTATTTTTCAGTCATATGGAAACCTTTATATATGTCTTATTTTCTTTTTTTAATCATTGGAAATATTCTTTTAAAATTAATTTTTTCAAAACGAAACATCATTTGAAATTTTCATAGGGATTTCGAGCAATTGTTTTTATTATCTTAAAATATTATAAAATCCTTGAATGGCATACAAAAATTCTATGGTAATCATCACAAATTTGTATTTTGTTTTAAATTCCTTAAAATATTTTTAAGTTTTGAATCAAGTTGGAATATTTTAAAAACTTCTAAATATGTCTTTAACCTAAGTGAATTTTCGCATATAAATAATTGTATAATTGTTATAATAACAGTTATTCAAAAATAGTTCTTTTTCCTAATCGAAATTTTTAAATTGAATTGCTTTTAAACTTGAATATTTTAGATAGATTTTTCTTCGCATATTCTAATTTAGTCTTCATAACCATACAAAATATTAACATTATTTAAAATGGATGTGAACAAAGATCAAGTAGCAGCAGAGACTGTAAAATATACCAAGCGTTATTCTTCAATATATTTTATATTATAAACAATATATTAGTGAAATAAAACCAAAATATTTTCTTATCATAAATAAATAAATAAGGTTTACATACAAACTTTGTCGCAGACCTTCCTCCCTGTTCTCAATTCTGTGTGTTTCGTGCACTACAGTTATGAAAGTTAATTAATTCAACTTTTAGTGTTTTCACTTTGCAAGAAAATTGCAATTGTTCAATGTCAAAACAAACGTGAGCTGGAGCCTTAGGCTCTGTTTCCAAAATTTAAAAAATTAGCATGTTACGCGCCAGTTGATAGTGATCCCAGAGAAGTAAAAGACGCCTTCTGGGACACTTTAAATGATACGATG
>JAAAKG020209000.1:44369-80279 GCA_010014905.2 Druon quercuslanigerum | reverse complement strand
TTTTCCTTTAATTTTTTGTTCAAGCAATATCAATATCAATAGCAATAACAATAGCAATATTAATAGTAATAGCAATAACAACAGCAATAGCAATAACAGCAGTAAGAACAGCAATAGTTATAGCAATAATAACAGGAATAGCAATAACAACAGAAATAACAACAGCAATGTCAACAGCAATAGCAATAACAATAAAACCAGTAATATTAATAACAACAACAGGGATATCAAAAATAACAACAATAGCAATATTAATAGCAATAAAAACAGCAAGAGCAATAAAACAGCAATGGCAATGGCAATGGCAACGACAGTAGCAACAACAACAGAAATAGCAAAAACAACATCAATAGCAATATCAGCAGTAAGAACGGCAATATTAATAGCAATAACAACAGCAATACCAACATCATTAACAATGACAACAGCAATAGTGATAACAATAAAAACCAATAATATCAATAACAACAGCAACAGCGATATCAATAACAACAGCAACAGCGATATCAATAACAACAGCAATAGCAATATTAGTATCAATAACAACAGCAATAGCAATATTAGTAGCAATAACAACAGCAATAGCAATATTAGTAGCAATAACAATAACAGCCTCAATAGCAATAAAAACAGCAGAAAATTTCAATTATGAATTATTCCATTTTAAATGGTAGGTAAAATATTTCTAAATGTTAATGAAATTGAATGGTTTGAAAATTAAATATTTTAGATTGAAAAAATATTTGCTTATGATTTTAGATTAAATCGTTTAATTACGAATCTAATAATATGAAAATTTTAGCAAAATTTGGTAATCTGGAAAAATCATTTGTTTTCAATCGCTCACTGTAATAGAAGATTTAAATGGAAAAAATTATTGCTTTTTTTATAACAATATAGAGTTTTTTTATAAAAAATTTATTTATTTTGAACCTGGAGCATTTTTTTGTTGTTTTTTTTTATCTTTAAAATTTTATTCAAGATTCTCAAATATACAGGGAAAATTTGTTCCAAGTTCAAAATAAATAAAATTGTTCATAAAAATGAACCATATTGTTACGAACAAAATAACAGGAGGTATGTTATACTAGTTTGCAAAACTTGTGGGTGAATGCGTATTTTCAGAACAAGAATAATTTTTTCTATTCAAAACTTCTTTTAAAGTGTGTAATTGGAAACAATCGATTTTTTTCGATTGCCAAATTTTGAAAAAACATATTTCGAGATTTTGAAGTATAACATTGAAATAAAAAAATACGTGTCGATTATTTTTGAAGACAAAACGCGAAAAAAATTTTTGATTGTAAATGATGTAATTACCAATAAATTTAACTACTAAGGCTGTCAAATAGAAAGAATTCAATTTTTAATGCTGACAGTTGAAAACTGTTTTGTTTTAAACAAATTCAAAATATTCCTGTACAATTATCTATTGTTACATTTTAATACTTTTTTATATTTTTTAACACTTTAAATTGTTAATTATTTAAATGTTTATTACTGTATTTTAGAATTGTTTAAATTAAAAATTAATAATAAATTAAAATTAAAATTAATTAAATTAAAAATCTAAAGGTTCCAAAAATTGGCTGAATTATAATAAGTTAAAGTTAAAAAGAATGTTTTCTAAAGAACGAGTTTTTCGGGTTCAATGAGAGAAAAATGTATAGGTGTTTATTGAATCCATTCCCTCAATTTTCCCCTAGCAGATTCTCTACTTTCACAATTGCAGACGCGACAATTTCACTCACTGCAAGTGCAAGCACTATTTTTGTCCTGAATATAGAAGGGGATCCCTTTGTTCTCGAATCATTCCTATATTGTTCTCCTTTACAATGTAGAAAAAAAATTCCAGAAAAAATCGAAATCAAGTATTGACTACTATTTTTATTGCTATTTATTATTGGTAATGACAGACTTTTAAAATCTTTTATTAATACAAATTTTGACGTTTAAATGATTACAGTAAACAAATAAGTTTTTACAAACAAGAAAAAATACGTTTCAGCCCGGATTTGAACCCAGAAATCCACTATCCGTGAGTAGAGCCTTGACCATTTGCGCACCAAGGCAACAAGAAAGGATCTGCTAGGGTCTCGGTGAGGTAATTGGATAAGGCTCCACTCACAGATAGTAGCGTTCCTGGTTCAAATCCGGGCTGCGACAGATTTTTTTTTGTTCTTATGAAATTATTTGTCGGCAATAATTGTTTTAAAATCGAAAATTGTAATAATTAAATATTTTCGAATATTAAAACATAAACGATTAAAAATTTTATAACAACAAATTGTTAAATATTAGAAATTTAATTCATTTAATTTTAATGCAACAGTATAAAAAGTAATTTTTTTGAATCCAGGATAAAAAATTTAGGGTAAATTCCAAATGAATTTAAATCAATTGCATAAAATCTTTGAAAATCTTTTCAAATATCTTTAAACCTTAAGAAATCCCTCACTTCTAGTAAATAATTTTGCAATGACTTATTTAAATATAACATCGCGTGAAATTCTATGAAATTTAATATTTTTTGAGATAATGGAAAATTTAATAAAATCTTTTGAAATTCCAAGAAATTATAAAGGCAGATTAAAATTTCCTTTGGATTTTTAAAAACCACCAAAAATCTTCACAATTCGTTGAAATTCCTTCAAATTATTGAAATAAAATGAAAATTCCTTAAGATATTTGGAAATATCTTAAAACTTTTTACGTCTCTTAAATATCCCTTGGAAACTTTTGAAATACCCTAAAATGTATCAAATCCTTGAAAATCACATTAAATTACTTAAATTATTTAAAAATTCCTTGGAATCTCTTAAAATATCCTGAACTGTTTCAAATTATTAACAATTTTTTAAATTATTTAAATCATTTGAACATTTCTGAGAATATTTTTAAATACCATAAATTATTTTAAAACTTTTAAAGTTTTTTGAAATGCCTTGACATTTTTTTAAACTCTTCAAAATTCCTTTGAAATTTTAAAAATAACTTGAAATTTTTAAAAGCTCTAGGAAATTCATTTGAATCTTTTAAAATTCCCTCAAATATCTAAAATCCTTTCAAATCCCTGGAGTGTTTTAAAATACCATAAAATAGCAATAACAACAGCAACAGAGACAGCAATAGCAATAGCAATAGCAATAGCAGACACAATAACAACAGCAATATCAACATAAATAGCAAGAACAACAGTCATAGCAATAACAAAAGCACTAACAATAACAGCAGCAATCGTAACAGCAATAACAACAGCAATAACAATAACAGCAGCAATAATAATAACAATAACAAGAGTAATAACAATTACAACATCAATAAAAATAACAGCAGCAATATTATTAGTAATAGCAATAACAATCAAAAACAGCAATAGCAATAACAATATCAATAGAAATAACAACAGCAATCGCAGTAACAACAGCAATAGCAATAGCAATAACAAAAGCGATAACAACAGAAATGTCAATAACAACCGCAATAACAAATCATTAACAATTTCGTTACATTATTTAAATTAATTGAACATTTCTTAGAATATTTTTAAAAGCCCTAAATTATTTGAATCCTTTAAAGTTTGTGGAAATCTCTTGACATTTTTTTAAACTCTTCAAAATTCCTTTGAAGTTTTAAAAATAACTTAAAATTTTTAAAAGCTCTAGAAAATTCATTTGAATCTTTTAAAAATCCCTCAAATATTTAAAATTCTTTTAAATTTAATTTAATTGCTAAAATATAATTTTAATGTTACCATGAGTGTTTTAAAATACCCTGAAATAGCAATAACAGCAACAGCTAAAGCAGTAACAATAGCAGACATAATAACAACAGCAATAGCAATAGCAATAATAACACTAATAGCAATAACAACAGCACTAACAATAACAGCAACAATCGTAATAGCAATAACATCATCAATAACAATAACAGCAGCAATATTAATAGCAATAGCAATAACAACATCAATATCACTAGCAATAACAACGGAAATAGCACAAGCAATAACAACAATAATAGTAGTGGCAATAGCAATAACAATATGAATAACAACAGAAGTAGCAATAGCAATTACAACAACAATAGAAATAACAATAACAGAAGAAATAGCAATAACAATTAAAGCATTGAGAACAGCAATAGTAATAGCAATAACAATATCAATATCAATATCAATAGCAACAGCAATAACAACAGGAATAACGACAGGAATAACGACAGCAATATAAATACCAACAGAATTAACAATAATAACAGCAATAATAATAACAATAAAACCAATAATATCAATAACAGCAATAACATTAATAACATTAATAGCAATAACAACAGCACTGACAACAGAATAGCACTAGCAATAACAACAATAATAGTAATAACAATAGCAATATCAATAATAATATCAATAGCAATAGCAATAATAACAGCGATAACAACAGCAATATCAATAACAGCCGCAAGAACAACGGCAATATCAATAGCCAAAGCAATAGCAATGGAAATAGCAATAGCAACTCTGTTCCAAATTGAATGATTTGAAAATTAAATATTTTTGATTGAAATAATATTTGAATATGATTTCAAATTAAATAGTTTATTTATGAATCTAATAATTTAAAAATATTTTATAAAATATTAATCATGCCTTTACATATGGGTATTACATGGGAGATTTATAATCAACATTTTTTCCCTACGAAACATTTTTTTTTCGCTCGAATATGTCGAGATATGATTTTTCAAAATTTGGTAATCGGGAAAAATCATTTGTTTTCAATCGCTCACTATTGAAGAAGATTTACAAGTAATTTTTTGAATCCATGATAAAATAATAAAAATTTAGGGTGAATTACAAATGAATTCAAATCAATTACATAAAATCTTTGGAAATCTTTTTGAATATTTTAAAAGCTTAAGAAATGCCTCACTTTTTGTTAATAATTTTGTTATGACTCATTTAAATATAAAATCCCGTGAAATTCTATTAAATTTAAATTTGTTGAGATAATGGAAAATTTATTTAAATCTTTTGAAATTCCAAGAAATTATAACGACAGTTTAAAAATTCCTTTGGATTTTTAAAAAAAACTAAAAATCTTCACAATCATTGAAATCCCTTCAAATTAATCAAATAAAATAAAAAATCCTTCGAATCTTTTTAAATATTCAAAAATCACTAAAATTCCTTAAAATATTTGGAAATATCTTAAAACTTTTTACGTCTTTTAAAAAATGCATTGGAAACTTTTAAAATACCCTAAAATGTATCAAATCCTTAAAAATCACATTAAATAATAAATATATTTTAAAATTCCTTAGAATTAAATAAATTGAAAATTCTTTAGAATATTTTTAAATATTAAAAACCCGTTAAAGTTTTTTAAAATGCCTTGACATTTTTTAAACGCTTGAAAATTCCTTTGAAATTTTAAAAATAACTTGAAATTTTTAAAAGCTCTAGAAAATTTATTGGAATCTTTTAAAATTCCCTCAAATATTTAAAATCATTTTAAATCCAATTAAATTACTAAAATATAATTTAAATGTTACCTGAAGTGTTTTAAAAAACCCTGAAATAGCAATAACAGCAACAACAATATCAATAGCAATAACAGCCACAATAACAACAGCAATAGCAATAGCAATAACAGCAGTAATATTAATAGCAATAACAACAGCAATATAAATAGCAATCTCAATATCAATAGCATTATTAACAGTAATATCAATAACAACATCACTAACAATAATAGCAGCAATCGTTTTAATATCGATAACAAGAGTAATAGCAATAACAACATCAATAACAATAACATCAGTAATATTAATAGCAATAACAACAGCAATATAAATAGCAATAACAACAGAAACATAAATAGCAATAACAACAGAAATAGCACAAGCAATAACGACAATAATAGCAATATCAATATCAACAGCAATAGCAATAATAACAGCGATAACAGCAGCAATATCAATAACAACCGCAATAACAGCAGCAATTTCAATAACAAAAGCAATAGAAATGGAAATAGCAATAGCAACTCTGTTCCAAATTGAATGGTTTGAAAATTAAATTTTTTCGATTAAAACAGTGTTTGAAAATTTTTTAGAATATTTTAAAATAAATTTTTTAATTCTTTTAATTTAAAAATTAATTAAAATTTTTTTAATACTTTCAAGTTGCTTTTAAATCACATTTAATTACTGAAATATGATTTTAATGTTCCCTGGAGTATTTTAAAATACCCTGAAATACTTCAAAATCCATTACAGGTCATTAAATATTTTAAAAAACCTTAAAAATTCCTAAAACTCTTCAAAAATTCCTTGAAATTGTAAAGAATACCCTGAATTTTCCAAATTATTTGAAATCCCTTTGAATTAGTAAAATCAATTAAAAATTCATTGGAATCTTTTAGAATACCCAAAAATACTCTAAAATATTAAAAATCTTTTGAAAGCTCTTTAAATTATTTATAGCTCCTAAAAATCCTTAAGAATTTTTAAAAATACCAAAAAATTTTTAATCCGTTGTAAGCCCTTCAAATTTTTGAAACCATTTGGAAATTTCTTGGAATCTTTCAAAATACCCTCAAATATTTTACACTCATAAAAATATTTTGAAATACCTCTATTTCCTAAGGCTCTTAGGACACTCCTTGGAATTTTTTTAATATCCTAAAACAATTTAAATCTTTTAAAATTTATTAAAACCCTTTAAAATTATTTATTGCTCCTAGAAATTTCTTTGAAAAAATCCTTGAAATATTAAAAAACACCCTAAATTTTTCAAATTCTTTGAAATCCTTTCAAATTAGTGAAATAAATTGAAAAAATCTTGTAATCTTTCAAAACACTCTAAAATATTTCAAAAAATTTATTTTTTAATTTTATTTTTATTTATTTTTTTCAAAAATTCATTGCGATTCTTAGAAATACCTAAAATTTTCAAAATTCTTTGAGTTCCCTGGAAATTATGGAAATCATTTAAGAAGTCCGAGGAATGTTTTAAATGAAAAAATTTTTAATATTTTGAAATGTCTTAAAATTACTTACAGCTCCTAAAAATTCCTTGGATTTCAAAAAATACCCTAAATATTCCAAATTCTTTAAAATCCCTTCAAATTATTGCAACTATTTGAAAATACCTTTGAATATTTTAAAATATCTTAAAATAATTAAAAACAGTTAAAATCCTTTCAAATACTTTAACATTTCTTAAAGCTCTAAACTGACATTTTTTAAAGCACTTAAAAAATTCCTTGGAATTTAAAAATATTCCCAAAATCTTCCAAGCTTTTTGAAATTTCTTCAAATTAGTGAAATTAATTAAAAATTCCTTTGAGTGTTTTAAAATGCCTTAAAATATTACTAAACATTTCAAATTTTGTGAAATACCTGAATATTTTTGTAAGCTTTTCAAAATTTCTTGGAATTTTAAGAAATACCCTATAATTAAAATTAATTGAAAATTTCTTGGAATCCCATTAAATTACAGAAATGATTTTAAAATTCCTTGGAATCTCTTAAAATACCCTAAAATACTTTAAAAAATTTAAAATAATTTGACATTCCTTAACATTTTTTAAAGCGCTTAAATAATTCCTTGGAATTTAAAAATATTTCCAAAATTTTCCAAGCTTTGTGAATTTTCTTCAAATTATTGAAATTAATTGAAAATTCCTTGAAGTCTTTTAAAATACCCTAAAATATTATGAAAAATTTCAAATCTTTTGAAATACCTAGACATTTTTAAAAATTTTCAAAATTTCTTGTAATTTTAAAAAATACCCTAAAATCTTTCAAATCCTATGAATTTATGTCCACTGAAACCCCTAAAATTATTTACAGCTCCTAAAATTTTATTGGATTTAAAAAAAAATTCCTTAAATTTTCTAACACTTTGAAATCTCTTCGAATTAATAAAATAAATTAAAAATTCCCTGCATTTTTTTTAAATATCATAAAATCTTATAATTTCTGTAAATCCCTTCAAATTATTGAAATCAAATTAAAATTCTTTGGAATCTATTAAAATATCCTAAAATATTTAAAATCCTTTTTCTTCTTATTTATAAAGTTAATTGATTAACAGGTTATTGGCCCAGAAGACTTTTGGTGCAAATTGAAAATTTCTGGAATCTTTGAAGATATGCTAAAATATTACAAATCCTGTAAAATAATATTAAATTTCTGGAATAATTACAAAATTCCTTGGAATCTTTCAAAATATCCTAAAATATTTCAAAACTTTAAAAATCTTTTGACATTTTTTAAAATTTAGTAAGGCATTCATTCAATTAAAAATTCCCTGCAATTTTTTTAAAATGCCTTAAAACTTATAAATTCTGAAAATCCCTTGAAATTATTGAAATCAAATAAAAAATTACTTGGAATCTTTTAAAATTCCATAAAATATTTCAAATTCTTTCAAATCCCATTATATTACTGAAATGATTAAAAAATTTCTTTGAACCATTTAAAATACTCAAAAATATTTAAAAACATTGAAAATCATTTGAACTTCCAAGACATTATATAAGAATCTTTAAAATTCCTTGTACTTTTTAAAAGTACCCTGAAACAATTCAAATTCGTTGAAATACCTTCAAATTGTATTGTTATAATTTGAATATTCCTTAATAGTTTAAAAAATAGGTTTCGATATATCGAATTCCTTAAAATCTTTTGAAATTTTTTCGAGTTTCTAAAAATTTCTTTGATATTTTTAAAACACCAGAAAATCTTTCGAAATTCTGAAAATCCCTTGAATCCAGCTTTCTTTTAAAATGAAAATATTTTGAAGCTCTTAAAAAATCCTGAAATTTTTTCAAAATACCTCAAAGTCTATAAAATCCTCTGTAATCTCTTTAGATAATTGAAACCTATTAAAAGTTTCTTAAAATCTTTTAAAATACCCTAACATATTTATAAATTAATAATTAATTGAGAACAAAAGTCTTAAAACATGATCATGTTTCTATATTGCAAATATAAAGTGGATTTCCCTCAATGACATGAAATGGTCCTTCGAGCCGGATATTAAAATTTCTGGTGTCTAGACTCCACATAAATAATAATTACTACTTCCTATGCGTCCAAAACAGTAAAGTTTGTTGTTAAATAAAAATTCTCCATCAAACTTTAACTCTTAATTTAAATAATTAATCAAAAATTTCCTCATGGCCACGAATGAGAAGAGCTTAAATGATAAAGATTCAAAACATGCGCTTCTGTTGATCATCGGTCCCAGACGTAATTAAAAGGAGAAAATTAGCTTTTTTCCTTAAAGCTCATCGTACCAACCGCCAAGGACGTGATCCAAGATTGCGTAAGAATTTCAAATCGAATTAGGGAGCTTACTATGGCCGATTTTCTTCTTCTCTTGTTTCGCGCTTTTTCATTTTTCATTCCTTCGGACTCGGGAAAATTTGCATCACAGATACACTCTGCCCGGGTTCTTTTGCGTTTCATTAAATCTGCTTCTTCCTCCTCCCATTCCTCCTTATTTCACTAGTGCAACCAACGTCATGAATATTTTCCACTCCCCTAAAAGGGTTGTATTAAACATTTTAATCTCGTGGCAGCAAACTTCTGTTACTCGTCTCGGGCAAAGTGAAGCAATTCCACTTCCATTGTGTCGAAATCTTTTATTGAAATGTAAACCGAGAGTAAGAGTGGTCTGATTCCTTTTCATTTGCACTTTCCTTTCTTCATTCTGTGAGATTGGCCTCTAAGGGAAGGTCCATTAATTAAGTAGGGATGATTTTGGAAATTTAGACCCCATTCTGTGAAGGTTTGTAAGCTGTTTATCACTTTTTATTATTTAAATATCTTAATCAATTCTTTCGAATTATAAAGTTCACTGTTCAACAGGTTATGGGCCCAGGAGACTTTTAGTGCAAATGGCAAATGACGGTGTCTAAATAAGTAAAAAGAAAAAAGAGAAAACGAACGTAGACTAGGTATTGGAAAACACAGATAGAAGGATGAATTGGAAGGGAAAGAGAATCCCTTTAAATTGTTGACATCAATTGAAAATTTCTTGAATCTTTAAAGTACCCAAAAATATTTTATGTACTAAAATAATTTTAAAATGCCTTCAAACCTTTTAAAAAACCCTGAAATTTTTCAAAGTATATCGAATCTTTTGAAATGCCATGAAATTTTTTAAAGCTCTTCAAATTTCCTCGAGGTTTTTAAAAATACCCTAAATTATCCAAAGTCTTCGGATTTTTTTCAAATTCTTGAAAACAATAAAAAATTTCTTGGAATCTTGAAAACCTTTTAAAATGCCCTATAATTGAAGTCAACTGACAATTTCTTGTAATCTTGTATAAATACCCTAAAAATTTTGAAAACCTTGAAATCCCATTAAATTACAGAAATCATTTGAAAATTCCTTACGATCTTTCAAATTCCCTGAATAATTAAAAACCTTTAAAATATTCTGAAATTCTTCCAAACTGTTTACAGCTTCTAAAAATTCCGTGAAATTTTTTTAAAAATACCCTACATTTTTAAAATACTCTACAGTTGTAAATACCCTAAAGCTAAAAAATTCTTTGAAATTCCTTAAAATAAGTAAAATAAATTCAAAATTGTTTGGAATAGTTTGTAATAACCTAAAATATTTCAAAACATTAACAATTTTGTGAAATACCTTGACATTTTTAAAGGTCTTAAAAATTCATCGAGATCTTTAAAAATACCCTAAAATTTTTGAAAACATTTGAAATCCCATTAAATTACAGAAATGATTTCAAAATTCCTTGGAATCTTTTAAAATACCATACAATACTTCAAAAAATTTAAAATATTTTAAAATGGCTTGAACTTTTTTTAAGCTTTTCAAAATCGCTTGGAATTTTAAAAATACCCTATAATTTAAATCATTTGAAAGTTTCTTGGAATCTTAAATAATACCCTCAAATTTTTGAAAACCTATGAAATTCCATTAAATTACAGAAATAAATTAAAAATTCTTTGCATTCTTTTTAAATACCCTAAAATACTTCAAAAAATATCAAATCTTTTGAAATACCTTGGAATCTTTAAAAATACCCTAAAATTTTGAAAACATTTGAAATCCCATTAAATTACAGAAATGATTTTAAAATTCCTTGGAATCTTTTAAAATACCCTACAATACTTTAAAAAATGTCAAATCTTTTGAAATACCTTGATATTTTTTTAAGCTTTCCAAAATTGCTTGGAATTTTAAAAAATACCCTATAATTAAAATCAATTGAAAATTCTTTAGAATCATCCAAAATACCCTAAAATTTTTGAAAACCTATGAAATTCCATTAGATTACAGAAATGAATATAAAATTTCTTGCAATCTTTTCAAATACCCTAAAATACTTTAAAAAATGTCAAATCTTTTGAAATACCTTGATATTTTTTTAAGCTTTCCCAAATTGCTTGGAATTCTAAAAAATACCCTATAATTAAAATCAATTTAAAATTTCTTGGAATCATTCAAAATACCCTAAAGTTTTTGAAAACCTATGAAATTCCATTAAATTACAGAAATGAATATAAAATTCCTTGCAATCTTTTCAAATACCCTAAAATACTTCAAAAAATTTAAAATGTTTTAAAATGCCTTGACATTTTTTTAAGCTTTTCAAAATTGCTTGAAATTGTAAAAAATGCCCTATAATTGAAATCATTTGAAAATTTCTTGGAATCTTTAATAATACCCTAAAATGTTTGAAAACCTATGCAATTCCATTAAATTACATAAATGAATTCAAAATTCTTTGCAATCTTTTTAAATACCCTAAAATACTTTAAAAAATGTCAAATCTTTTGAAATACCTTGATATTTTTTTTAGCTATCCAAAATTGCTTGTAATTTAAAAAAATACCCTATAATTAAAAACAATTGAAAATTTCTTGGAATCTTTGAAAATACTCTAAAATTTTTGAAAAAATTTGAAACCCCATTCAATTACAGAAATGATTTTAAAATTCCTTGGAATCTTTTAAAATACCGTACAATACTTCAATATTTTTAAATTTTTTAAAATGCCTTGACCTTTTTTCTCAGCTTTTCAAAATTGCTTGGAATTTTAAAAAATACCCTATAATTGAAATCATTTGAAAATTTCTTGGAATCTTTAATAATACCCTAAAATTTTTGAAAACCTATAAAATTCCATTAAATTACAGAAATGAATTTAAAAATTCTTGGAATCTGTTAAAATACCCTAAAATACTTCAAAAAATGTTAAATCTTTTGAAATACCTTGACATTTCTTAAAGCGCTTAAAAATTCCTTAAAATTTAAAAATATTCCCTAAATTTTTAATGCTATTTGAAATTTCTTCAAGTTAATGAAATAATTTGAAAATTTCTTGGAGTCTTTAAAAATTCCTTAAGTATTATAAAAGATTTCAAATCTTTTGAAATACCTTGAAATTTTTAAACATTTTCAAAATTCCTTGTAATTTTAAAAAATACCCTAAAATCTTTCAAATTCTATGAATTTATGTCTATTGAAATCCCTTTAAATTATTTACAGCTCCTAAGCGTTTATTGGATATTTTTTCAAATTACCTAAATTTTCCAAGTACTTTGAAATCCCTTCGAATTATTGAAATAAAACTAAAATTCCTTGGAATCTTTTAAAATACCTTAAAATATTTCAAATCCTTTGTCTTCTTATTAATAAAGTTAATTGATTAACAGGTTATGGGCCCAGAAGACTTTTGGTGCAAATTGAAAATTTCTGGAATCTTTGAAGATATCCTAAAATATTACAAATCCTGTAAAATAATATTAAATTTCTGGAATAATTACAAAATTCCTTGGAATCTTTCAAATGGTGCTATTGAAATAAGTGAAATAAGTGAAATAAGTGAAAAGAAAAAAGAGAAAACGAATGTAGACTAAGTATTGGAAAACACAGATAGAAAGTAGGTGGATGAATTGGAATGGAAAGAGAAGTCCCTTTAAATTTTTTAAAAAATTGACATTTCTAGAATCTTTGGAAATACCCTAAAATATTTAAAATCCTGAGAAATATTATTGAAGTTATAGAATAATTTAAAAATTCCTTGGAATCTTTCAAAATATCCTACAATATTTCAAAACTTTTAAAATCTTTTGAAACATTTTGAAATTTTTTAAGGCCATCAAAATTTCTCGCAATTTTTAAAAATACCCTAAAATATTTTCAAATTTTTGACATCCCATTTAGTTACTGAAATAATTTAAAACTACCTTAAAACCTTTTCAAATACCCTAAAATATTTCCAAGCATATCGAATATATTGAAATACCTTGAAATTTTTTAAAGCCCTTCAATTTTCCTTGAGGTTTTTAAAAATACCCTAAATTATCCAAATTCCTGTGATTCACTTTAAATTATTAAAAACAATTAAAAACTTCTTAGAATCTTTAAAAAGACCCTAAGATATTTCAAACCCTTCGAAATTGCGTCAAATTATTACAATTAATTACAAATTTTTTGACATCTTGTAAAATGCCGTACAATATTTCAAATCCTTTTGAAATTCCATTTAATTACTGAAATCATTTAAAAATTCCTTGGGATCTTTCAAAATACCCTAAATATTTAAAAACCTTTAAAATATTTTGAAATTCCTTGAAACTGTTTACAGCTTTTAAAAATTCCTTGAAATTTTTAAAAATACCACAAATTTTAAAAATACTCTAAAGTTGGAAATACTCTATAATTTTAAAAATCTTGAAAATTCATTAAAATTAGTAAAATAAATATAAGTTGTTTATAATAGTTTAAAATAACCTAAAATATTTCAAAACATTAATAAAATTCTGAAATACTTTGACATTTTGAAAGCTCTTAAAAATTCCTCGAGATCTTTAAAAATATCATAAATTATCTAAATCCCTTGGAATCCATTCAAATTACTAAAATAATTAAAAATTCATTGGAACTTTTTAAAATGCCCTATAATTGAAATCAATTAAAAATTTTTTGAAATCTTTCAAAATACCCTAAAATACCTGGAAACCTTTGAAATCTCATTAGGCTACAGAAATAATAATATAAAAAATTACAGAAATACAGAAATAAAAATATAAAATATTTCCTAAATTTTCCAAACTTTTTGAAATTTCTTTAAATTAGTGAAATTAATTGAAAATTCCTTTTAGTGTTTTGAAATTCCCTAAAACATTTTAAAAAAATTCAAATCTTTTGAAATACCTTGATATTTAAATACCCTAAAATATTACAAGACAATCTAAATTTTTTGAAATACCTTCATATTTTTTTAAGCTTTTCAAAATTTCTTGGAATGTTAAAAAATACCCTATAATTAAAATCAATTGAAAATTTCTCGGAATCTTTAAAAATAGCCTAAAATTTTTGAAAACATTTAAAATCCCATTAAATTACAGAAATGATTTTAAAATACCTTGGAATCTGTTAAAATACCCTAAAATACTTCAAAAATTTGAAATATTTTGAAATGCCTTAACATTTCTTAAAGCGCTTAAAAACTTCTTGGAATTTTAAAAAATACCCTATAATTGAAATCAACAAAATTTTTTTTGGAATCTTTAAAGATACCCTAAAATGTTTGAAAACCTTTGAAATCCCATTAAATGACAGAAATACATTTAAAATTTCTTGCAATCTTAAAAAATACCCTAAAATTTTTGAAAACCTTTGAAATCCCTTAAATTTCAGAGATTAATTTAAAATTATTTACAATATTTTAAAATATCCTAAAATACTTAAAAAAATGTTAAATCTTTTGAAATACCTTGATATATTTTTAAGCTCTTAAAAAATTTCTTGGAATTTGAAAACATTCGATAAATTTTATAAACTTTTTGAAATTTCGTAAAATTAGAGAAATTAATTGAAAACTGCTTGGACTGTTTTAAAACGCCCTAAATTATTATAAAACATTTTAAATCTTTTGAAATACCTTTATGTTTTTAACATTTTCAAAATTTCTTGGAATTTAAAAAAATCCCCTCATATGTTTCAAATTCTATGAATTTATGTCCATTGATACTCCTAAAATTAATTACAGCTCCTAAAATTTTAGTGGATTTTTTTTAAAAATGCCTTAAATTTTCCAAGCACTTTGAAATCCCTTCGAATTAATAAAATAAAATCCCATAAAATTATTGAAATGAAATTAAAATTCCTTGGTATCTATTAAAAAACCCTAAAATATTTAAAAGCCTTTGTCTTCTTACTTATAAAATTAATTCTCCAATAGGTTATGGGCCCATAAGACTAGTAGAAAATGGCAAATGGCGATGTTGAAGTTAAAGAATAGGAAACATAAGAGGGCAGGGATGACAGAGAAAAAGGCATTATATGGAAGTGTATGGAGAATAGAGGAAGATCTAACATGGGAAGAAAGGAATATGAAGTGCAAGTTAAGTAAAATAGTAACAGAGGAAAGAAAGAAAATAAAAACATCTACCAGGTATGGGAAAACACAGGTAGAAGGTATATGGTTGGATTGGGATGAATAGAAGAAAAAATCAAATGTTAGAGAAATGGGGCATAGTTGAGAAACGATGGGAGGCGTCGGAATGAGGAAAGATATGATAGGGGAAGTAGGGAATGGTCTAAAAGAACAAAAAGAAATAATGGAAGAAGGGATAAGGATAGAAGAGGAGAGAAGGACAGTAAGGGTGTAAATGGAATTATGGAGGGGAAACAGAGGAGTTAAGGAAACTAATAGAAGAATAGAAATGAGGTATAAAACTAATCATAGGGTGACTTCAATGCAAGAATAAGAGAAACAGAAGGAAAAGAGCGGAGAAAAGAAGGAGATCGGAATGGGAGGAATTTCAAAAACAAGGTAGTCAATGGAGAGGCAAGGAAACTACTGAATAAATTGCAGAAGTTGGGGTGCTTTATCTTGATCGGGAATATAGAGACGGATGAAGAAGAAGAGTACACACTCACGAAAATTGGAGAAGGAACAGTAATAGTCTATACTATTTTGAATGATGAAGTAAGGAAGAACATAAGGAAGCTACAGATACGGGAGTAATGGAAGAATTTAAACTAAAGATAAATATAGAGGAGAGGAAATTTTAACGAGATGGAAATAGTGATAGAAAAAGTCAAACAAATATTAGAGGAGAACGCAGAAGAATGAGAGAAGAAGGAAAAGAGGAGAAAGAGAGATTTTTTTAGAGATTGAGGGATAAGAGAAGGAGCTACTAGACACTAGAAGGAGATAGAGAATAGTAGATAAAAGATAGATGGGAAAACATAGGAGAATCGAGATAAAATAAATAGTATAAGGTGTATTAGAAGGTATAAGTATAAGAAGGATTTCAAAATATCTGTAAAGTGGATAAGAAAAACAGAGCTGGTCAACAATAGCTAGATGAAGACTGGGAAATGAAGTAAAAGATTCTATATATTGCGAGAAGTATGAGAAGAGAAAATGCAGAGGACGTGAATGATTAGAGGAGATATAGGACTGTGTATTAGATGGTTCCATAAGAGGAAAAAAGAAGAGGGAAAAATATTGAAATAGTGTTGCAGAAATTTGAGGAAACAGGGTACTGAGAGTAGAATGGATGAAGGAGGTGAAAAAATGATAGAAGAGTTAAATCAACATGAGGAAGTGTGCAGGAGTGATAATATAAGGCATAAGTCGAAACTAAAGGAGGAAAAAAAGAAGACGAAAGTCACAATGAAGCATAAAAATAGTTGAAATTGTAATTTGTAAAGTAGGATTGAGTAAATAGGATGTAATGAAGTTATAGAGGAAAGGATGTTCTTGATTCTTTTGAAGAATTTGATCCTGATAATGTTCTAAAAAATTCTATCTGGTTCACACGAACTGAGGAAGTAAGGATAATACATTCCCTGCCTCTGGATCTAGATTATGGTGTTCTCACATAAATATTTTTCGCCTAGATAAAATGGTTGGCTCACTTGACAGATGAGGTGGGCACGCAAAGTCTATAACTCACTGGACTGTTTCGTTAGAAGGAAGGCCGTTACTCAATTTTTTTAAGATATTTTCTACCGTCTAGTCACATCATAGGAAATTTTTTAACGAGTTTTAAACAATCAGAAATTAGAAAAGATCAATGTTTTCAAACAAAAAAGCCTTGTACAAAAAAGCGTGACTTAATTTTAAAAATATAAAAAAAAGTTCTATAGCTGTATGAATTAAAAAAAAACTGAAAAATTTAAAATTAATAATTTAAAAATATTTAAAATATAAAACAGCCTCTATTTTTGAGAAAATGGAAAATTGGAAATATTTCAAACCTTGGAAGGAACGCAAAAAATACAAAAGCAACCAAATTTTGAAAAAAACGAGCGTTCCCCAAAAAATTAATTTTCAACCAAAAATCAAAAGTTTCAACTGAAAAATTAATTTCTCCCGAAAATTTGTTTAACCAGTTGAGTTTAAATAAAACAGACGATCCTCTAATTTGGTAGTTGAACTCTAAAAAAATGAATTTTCAACACAAAAGATTATTTTCCAACTAAAAATGGAAGAGTTTAAGATAAACATTCTACAAAATAAGACGAATTTTCCCCCCAAAAAATTATTTTGCTACCAAACTGATAAATTAAACAAAAAATTAATTTGTAAAAAGTATTTAAACATTAAACGCAGTTGTTGATTTTTTAACTAAAAAAGATGACCTTTTAACAAAATAGTTTCATTTTAAAGAAAATATTTGAATCTTTAACAATATAGGTTACTATTCAAAAAAAAATGAATTTTAATAAAATAGGTTGATTTGACAATACAACAAATTATTTTTTACCAGAAAAAAAAATAATTTTCAACAAAAAAGCGAAATTTTTAACTAAAGAGGTAAATCTTTAAAAAAAATAAATTTGAAAAAAATCAATTTGACTTTCGAGCAAGTTCTCGATTGTTACAACGACAAAAATTAATTTTAACCCAATAGTTAAATTTTGAACCAAGAAAATTAATTTGCAATCAAAATACACAAATTTTTAAGATCATACTATTTGATTTTTGATTTAAAATTAATGGGTTTTAGTTGAAAATGAAACTAATAAACTTTTCATTATGAATTGACTACTTGGATGAAAGTTGAACTTTTGAAATTTTGGTAAATATTCTTTTTTTTCTTTGGCTTGAAAATTATTTTTTCGCCTGGAAATTTACCTATTCCCTTTTTTACGAAAATCGATTATTTTAAACTTAAAAATCATTTTTGTTGCTGAAAATTTTCCTTTTTTTCTTGAAAATTCTATTCTTTTAATTGAAAAATCACCTCTTATGTTCTAGATTAATTTTTTGTTAAAAAAATTGTATATTCAAGTTCAAAATTCACCAGATTTTTAAGAGAATTCCACCTTTACTGTCAAATTCTACTGTTTTTAATTTTTTTTAAATATATTTTTTAGGTTGAAATATCATTTATTATCAATTTAATTGAAACTAAAACCATTTTTGGTAAAAGAAAATTTTGTTTTGTTAAAATGGACCATTTTATTTAAAATTCATTTTTGCAGGCTGAAAATTTGACTATTTTTTTTTAAATTCATCTCTTTTGATTGCAAAATCTAATATTTGTTTGTGGATGCAAATTTTGGATTAAAAATTAATTTTTCTTGTAAAAAGTTCTATCATTCTTTTGCAAATCTAATTTTTTTATTGAAAATTCAACTAGTTTCTTGAAAATTCATTTTTTTGGATCGAAACATAATCCTTCTAGACTGAAAATTCATATTTTTTCGTTGAAAAGTTCTTAGTTGCAATTTTAACTTACTTGGTTGAAAATTAAACTATTTTCTTAAACATTTAACTATTTTGTTAAATATTTATTAATATTTATGTATTAGTTTTTATTATTTTTTTTATTATTAATATTTATTTAAATTTTGTTGTTGAAAATTCAACTATATAGTTAAAAGATCATCTTTTTCGATAAATGAACCACTTTGTTGCAAATTCGTATTTTGGATAGAAAATTGATCGCCTGAATTTAAAATTTATCTTTCTTAGTTAAAAAATTAAATTTTTGGTTGAAAATTCAAATTAGTTAAAAATTTATCTTTCGTTTTGAAAATTTAACTGTTTTTTTGCAAATTTATCTTTCTGGATAAAAAAATTTATCTCTTTCGTCAGAAAAATTCTTAGTTAAAATGTCATCTTTCTCGACTGTATATTCAAACTATTTGATTAAAAATGCAACTATTTATTCAAATTTCATCCCTTTTACTTGAACTTCTACCATTCGATTGTAAATACAACTTTCGAATTTTTAGCTTCACAACTTAACTATTTTTTTTAACTCAAATATTTTTCTTGAAAATGCAATATACTTTGACTATTAAGATTAATTTAATTTAAAAGAATTGTTTCCCCTTTTCTTAAAAGACTCTAGTTCCCTCGTTTGGAGAGCATTTTGGGCTCTCAAGTTTGTCAAAAGATTATTTTTGTATAGTTTCTGTTATTCTAGCATTTATCAAATTAAATCGAAGAAAAAATGTTACTTTAAGGTGGGGGGGGGGGGGGTCAAGTTTTGTGTGATGATATTTAACAAAAAAGGGAGGGTTCGAAAGTTTTCAAAGTAGCGTGAGGTAGTTTTAGAACACCTCAATCCATTTTCACGCAAATTATTATCTCTTCCGAAAGGAGAAAATTGGATATACTTGAAAAGGCTTCTACCTTCGATAAACGCTGCTGGAGAAGTAGAATAAAAGGATCGAGAGGCGCTCATTTATGTGCGTTAACCAAGCGTCGCGTTGCGTATAGCTCTACCCCTGGTGCTGGTGAATGGAGGTACTTTCCAAAAGCTGGTGACGCAGCTGCGTTAAAGTCGAAAGCAATCACGTCGCAGAAACTGTGGTGTTTTTCAGCCCCAGCTTCTGCCCAATCATCGATTCGCTTTAGTGACTTTATGCTAACGGTAACGATTTCGTGTCAGGTGCCTTGAATGTCGTTTCCAGTTCGGATTATTGGCAATTTGTCAATTCCCTACACCGCGAGGACGCGCTTGCCGATTTAAAACGAAAAGTATTTGTTATTAGATCTTTCGTCGACGAGACAAACATCCGGAGCCAAGAGATTTCAATTACAAGACTTTTTTCATAATGCTCTGATCTCACAATAAATTAATTGTAGGCCTAAGACCCGCCTCTTTTTCTTAACCACGCCCACTAGCCACGCCCCTCAATCTCTATTGGAAACTTCCTCCGGTCACGCCCATTGGACACCCCTCTTAGAAACAGCATTAGTTGCATCCATTCATTATCGTATGATCTGCACCACCAACCATGCGATTGGACACGCCTATTTCGGACCACGCCTCTTTTGTATTATGCTTATTGTCTTCTACACTCTAATTACGCCTGCGTTAGTCACGTTCATTTTTTCAACATGACACTCAGCCTCTCTAGTTTGCTACTGATTTACCTGTTAATTCTCCCTGCCGTCAGGACGCGCTCGCTGATTTAAAAAAAAAACATATTTTTTATCAGAGCATTTGTCGATGAGAAACATCCTAAGCCCGGAGATTTAAATCACAACACTTTTTTGATTATGCTATAAATTAAGAATAAATTTATCTTAGGTCTTGAACACGCCTCTTTGTCTTAACCACTCCCATTAGCCACTCCCCATAATTTCTATTGGAAACTTCTTTTGGCCACACTTATTAAACCGGCCACGCCCTCAACCACGCGATTAGACACGCCTACTTCGCACGAGGACTCTTTTATATTATTCTATTTGTTTTCTGCACTCTTATTACACCTACGCTTGTGTCAATAATGTCGTTTCAAGTTCGGATTGTTCGCAATTAGCCAATTACCCGCGCCGTGAGGACGCGCTCGCGGTTTTGAAACAAAACATATTTATTTTTAGATCTTTCGTCGACGAGACAAACATTCTGCGGCAAGAGACTTCCATTAGGAGACTTTTTTTTAGTAATTATGCTTTAGTAATAAAATAATTTCATTGTAGGCCTTAAACCAGCCTCTTTTTCTCAACCGCTACCCTTAGCCACGCCCCTCAATCTCTATTGAAAAATTCCTCCGGCATTATGGTATCATCTACATCCACGAAATTGGACACGCCTACTTCGGACCACGCCTCTTTTGTATTATTCTGATTGTTTTCTACACTATTATAACTCCTACTTTTGTCGCGTCCATTTTTTTAGCCTCTCTCTTAATCTCACCAGTTGGCTGCTGACTCATCTGTTAATTCTCCCTGCCTTGCGGACGCGCTCACCGATTGAAAACAAAACTTTCGGCGACGACAAAAACATTATAAGATAAGATATTTCAATCACAAGACTTTTTTCATTATGCTCTTGTCTGAAAACAATTTACTTTGGGCCTTGAATTCACCTCTTTTTCTTAACCACTCCCAATTAGCCACGCTCCGCAAACTCAATTGGAAACTTTTTCCGATCACAACAATTGGACACTCCCCTTAGAAGCAGCATTCGTTTGGACATGTTTACTTTGGACCACGCCCCTTTTTTATTATTCGGTTTGTTTTCTTCACTCTTATTACACGTACGTTTGTACCATAAATGTTATTTCAAGTTCAGATTATTGGCAACTTTTCAATTCCTCGCATTGTGAGGACGCGCTCACCGAGTTAAAAAACAATTTGTTATTGGATCTTTCTTCAACGAGAGAAACATCCTAATTTAAGAGGTTTGCATCACGACCATTTTGTTTATTATGCTTTGGTTTCAAAATAATATAAATTTGGCCTTCAACCCACCTCTTTTTCTTAACCCCTTCCATTATCCACACCCCGCAATTTCTATTTGAAAACTATCACGGGACACGCCCATTGGACACTCCCCTTAGAAACAGGATTCGTTTCATCCATTCATTATCGTTTAATTTACACCTCCAACTACGCGATTGGAGTCGACTACTTCAGACCACGCCTCTTTTTATTATTCTTTTTATTTTCTAGACTGTCACTAGAGCTCAATTTTTCTAGTCCATTTATATCGACTAGGTACGCCTATTTCGAACTAAGCCTTTTCTGTGTATTCATATGATGTTTATTAAGTCTCCTATTACAACTATACTTGTAGCCACCATTTATTACGGAATTAGACACACCTATTTTGGATCACTCCTCTTTTGCATTATTCCGTCTTTTTTCTACTCTCTTATTACATCTACATTTGACGCCGAAATTTTTTTATCATCCCTCTTAGTTGCACCAGTTTGAAATTGATACGCCTACTTTTATTAACCACGCGATTATACAAACCTATTTGAAACCACACCTCCTTTTTTTTTATTCCAAATTTTTTCGAATTTCTTCTCATACCTACATTTCGCGACCATTCCTTATCGTCTCTCAGTGGAAATATTTTGAAATTGACACATCCAATTTTATTATTATTTACGCAATTAAACACGCCTTTTTAAACCACAGCTGTTTTTTACTATTCTTTCTTTTTTCGTCTCTCTTTCCACACCTTTTCGCCCAAACTGGTCTCAAAATAGGAAAAATAGTTTAAATTATAATTATTATTATTATTATAGATAATGAACAATTCATTTAAATTTTTGACAAGAAAATTATTTAATTTTTTAAACAAATAGAATTTTTTTTATTAATTATTTTTTAACCCAACAGTTATTTTTTTAAGCAAAAGAGATTAAGCTTTAGCCAGAAAGAAAAAAGTTAAATTTTCAAGAAATAATTTTATTTAACGAAGAATGAAGACTTTTTTATATAAAAAATGTATTAGGAACGAAAATTTTAATAACTGATGTTTTAAACAAAACACGCTTTGATTTTAAATTAGAAATGGTTGGATTCAATCAACAAAGACGAGATTCCGACAAATTAATTAATTTTTAACCAAATATTTCAATTTGTAGTTTAAAAAAACTATTTGTCATGCAAGCAAAAAAAATTAATTTCCTCAAAGTTTTTTTAACCAAAAAAAAATTTAATTCTGAAGAAAAAACAGTTTAATTTAACTTGCAAAATACGAATTTAAAAAAAAATAGTATCATCTTCAAACAAACTAGAGACGGATTTCTACACAATTAAAAGGAATTTAATAAAAATTAATACAATTTTCAACCGAAGCCGTAAATGTGTTACCCAATAATTATTTTTAACAAATTAGGTAAGCTTTTAGCCAAGAAGTTGAATTTAAAATAAAAATTAATTTACATCGAAAAATATAGTAGTTGATATTTTCATCAGAAAAGATTAATTTTTAGTAAAATAAATACAATTTTAACAAAAAAATGGAGTTTCAACAATCTATTAAAAATTTTGAACCAAATGGTTTAATTTCCAACGAGTAGCGAAAAGCGAGTTACTTTGTTCTAAAAAAGGCCAATTTTCAACCCAAAAACCAAATTTTTTCTAAAAAGGATGAATATTTTTGAAAAATAGTAAAATTTTAAAAATAAATTTATTGGTTTTGTTTTAAAATACAGTTGAATTTTCAGCCAATAAAAATGGCTTCTCTAAGAAAAAAGATGAATTTTTTAACCAAAAGGGCGAACTTTCTATCTGAAAGATTTTACTTTTTGAACAAAAAAGATTACTTTTCAACAACTTAGTTCAATATTCAACAAAATGATTGAAGTCACCAAATTGTAGAATTTTTATCTTGAAGATGATAATTCTGAATTTAAACAAAATACCATGAAAAAGGGGAAGTTTCTTAAATACAGGTTAAAAGGAATTTTCAAAAAAGGGACTGCATGTATGTTTTATAGCACGCATCTAATTTGCACCCGCCTGCACGTAGCACACCCACTTTTATTATGCACGCCCCTAAATCCCCTAAATCACGCCCTTAAACACGCCCATTCAATACCACGCCCTTTTTCTATTACTATCATTTTTTTCTTCTCTTATATTAGGTGTTCATTTGTGCGTCAATATCTTGTGCTCTACCTTCAATCCGTCCTCGTTTGCATTGGTCGCGCTCACTTTTATTGTATAGACCCCTATATCAATCCCTGGAACAAGCCTATTTAGACCACGCCTATTTTCTATTATTAGGTATTTTTCTTCGCTCTTATTAAACATCCACTTTGTTCATAAATGTAATATATAGTGCCTCTATGCTGCAACCTTTCGCATTCGGTACGCTTCTTTTAAGTATACACGTCCCTAAATCACGCCCCTGGTCACGTCTACTCTGGACAACGTCTTTTTTCTGGTACTTTTCTTTCTTAACTCCCTTATTTAACCTCCACTCGTCGCTTTCATTTCTTTTATTGGGCCTCTTAGTCACATAAGTTTGTTTTAAACTACCAATTTTATTAGCCACGCCCTCAAATTTATTGGACACGCCTATATCAGACCACGCATCTTAATTAACATTCTGTTGTTTCTCTACTTTTTTTTATTACATCTCCACTTGCCGCTTTCATTTTTTATCGTATCTCTCGACCGCATCAGTTTGTCATTGATACTCATATTTCTATTATCCACGCCTACAAATCCACTATACACGCCTATGTCAGACCACGCCCTTTTTAAATTATTCTGGCTGTTCTCTATTCTCTTATTAAATTTCCATTTGTCGAAATATTTTCTTCATTCTACCTCTAATCCGCTTCAGCTTGTGATTGGCACTCTCACTTTTATTATCCATGACCACAAATCACGCCATTGGATACGGTTGCATCAAACCACGAATTTTTTATATTATTCTGTCGTTTCTCAACTCTTTTATTACAAGTCCACTTGTTGCTGCCTTTTTTTTAATTGTGTCTTTTAGGTTCATGGCCTTTTGATTGACACTCACACTTTTATTCTCCACGCCAACTTTTATTCTCCACGGCCACAAATACATTAGGCACACCTATATCAGACCACGCCTCTTTTATATTATTCTGTCTATGTTTTACTCTCTTATAATATCTCTCTTTGCCAAAACATTTTCTTCATAGTACCTCTCAGTATCATCAGTTTTTGATTTACAATCGCACTTCTATTATCCACGCCCACGTATCACGCCCTTGGAGACGCCTATATCAGACCACGCCTCTGTCAAATTATTTTTTTCATTTTTGTATTTTCTTATTGCACCCCTAATTTTTCTTAGCATTCCCTTCAACCTAGTGTCTTAAAATAAATCTAAATTTTTAAAAACGTATATTTAAAATGTTTTTTTGTATAACTTTGAAGAATTTCACTAAAAAATGAGAGAAAAACGTGGGTCTGCAAGTCTTCCGACATTATATTGCAGATGATGGGTAGGCACTGACGTTTCTTCCATTACGGTAACCCCTCCGCGAAATGGCACTGGGGCCACTTTTAACCCTCGCTGGAGAAACGCAACGCCTCGTCGCGTCGGCGTTGCTGGAATTACATTGAACTCACAAAGGGTTGATGGAAGACTTTCATCATTGCCGCGACTTGCGTGGACCATTGTTCTTGTCACAAATCTAAATCGCGCAGCATCTTCCGATTAACAACGAAAGCGCGAAACTCATTCTGTCCCAGAATAACAGCGAGATATTGTCAAAAGTCTCTGAAGTGCTATCCCACTTAAGTGATCGTGTTTGCAAAGGTATGATAATTGGAATCTTAATTAATCATGTCTAATTTGGACGTCAATAATTAGGGTGTTCAAATCTGGATTTATTATCGACTTGGGGGCTGACGGTGACAATTAATGCAGAGGCTTGAATTTTTTTGTCTCTTTCTCTGTTCTGTCACGCCTGAGTGAACATTGCACATTTCCCCACATCTCCTCTCACCCATAACTACGGCACAGCGTGAATTCTCGGAAACACTAAATAAAATCAATATTGTTATTGTTCTTATGTTTATTATAATATTAAGCAATTTATATTTTAGGCAAAATATAATAAACAAAATATGATAAACATTTTTAAAAATAAAATCTATGTTTGAAATTTTAACAAAAAGAGAAATTTCTAACCAATGGAACTAATTTTCTAACAAAAAGCTAAAGTTTATACCAGACAGTTTAGTTTTAAAAAAAATAGATCAATTTTCACCAGAAAATGCAAAAGTTCAATTTTCAGTAAAAAGATTTTTTAAACTGAACTAACAAATCTTTAACCGAGAAAAATGAATTTCACCAAAAAAGACTAATTAAAAAAAAAGTAGAATCGTGAACCAAGAGAAGATTTTTTAAATAAAATACTTCAATTTTCATCACCAGAATTAACTGTTCGCAAAACAATTCCGTTTCAACCAAAAAATATCAATTTTCAATGAAAGTTATTTTTAACCAAATATAGTTAAATTTTCTACCAAAATAGTTTATTTTTAACCAAATTTTAAAAATATTGACTAAATAATATGAATTTTAAACAAAAAATTCTTTTTTAACTTAATATTTCAATTTTCTACCAAAATAGTTGAATTTTCAAGCCAAAGAAAACTAATTTTCCCACAATCTAATTGAATTTCTAAAATTAAAATACGTATGTTTAACAAAAAAGTTCACGTTGAACCAAAAAGTTGAATTTTCTACCAGATTGTTGAATTACTAACCAAAAAAAATACATTTTTCAAACAGTTAAATTTTAAAGTTAAATGTTAAATTTTTAAACTAAAAAGAATATTTTTCTACAGAAGAGTTAAAGTTTTAATCGAAAATATCAATTTTTAACTAAAAAGTTCATCTTCAAACGAGAAAAAAACGAATTTTTTACAAAAAAAGAGGAAATTTTAACCAGAAAGATCAATTTTAAACCAGCTTGTTTAATTTTCGACTTAAACAAATTAATTTGAAACAAAAAAATAGTATGGTTTCATTGATAATTAGGAAAATTAATTATCAATTTAAAAAATTAATTTTAAAGCAACACGATTATATTTTTTTTTAATTTAACAAATCAGTTCAACCCAGAACTTAAATTTTCCATTAAAAAAGATAAATTTTAAAACAACTACTAAATATTTAAAATTTCAGTTAAAACATGAATTTTCGAAAAAAAAATTAATTTTGAATAAAAAATTTCAATTTTCGAGCAAAAGGATGAATTTTGAACAAAAATAGAATTTTCAGTAATTAAGTAAAAAATAAAAAATTCCATCAGATTATGAAATTTTCTATCTAAAAATATAAATTTTCCAGAAACCAAAAAGTCAACCAAAAAATATGAAATTAAAAAAAAATTTATTTATAACAAAACAGTTGAATTTTTAATTAAAAAATAACTTTTTAACAAAATTTCTGAATTTTCATCAAAATAGTTCAAGAAAGCCTAATCCGGATTAAAAGGTCCAAATGTTTCTTTTTTGGTTAAAAGTAAAATTATTTTCTTGAAAATTATATCAGTTTTTTAAAGTTTAGGGTTAAAAATTTAACAATTTGTTTCGTATCTTCTTTATCTCTTGACTAACAAATTTTTTTATTAAAAAAATTCACTACCTCATAAATAAACTGTTCTTCATTTTAAATTACATTTTTTAGTGAAGTATTAAAGTATTAAACTATTATATTTTGTGTTAAAAATTATTTTTGTTTAAAAATTAAATTTTTTTATAGAAAATTCGCCTTACTTGCTTGAAAGTTCAATTTTTTTTTTACAAAATTTAACTATCTGATACAAATTAAAATTTTTTTATAGAAAACTATTCTTTTTGCATGAAAAAATAATTCTGCCTAATGCAAATTAACCATTCTTTTTTTGGTTAAAATTTCATCATTTCAGTTAAAAATTCCATCCTTTGTGTAATTTTTTGAAAATTCGTCGTTTTTGAAAGAAAATCAGTTTTTTTGTTTAAAAATTAATCAATCCAACTGTCTTCCTTTTGTAAATTAAATTTTTATTTTAATATCAACTATTATATTTTTTATTAAAAATTCTTTTTTAGGTTCAAAATTGAACTCCTCAGGTAAAAGTTTAACAGCTTTCTTAAATCTTAATTTTTTTGGCTAAAGATTCATATGTTTATTTGAAAATTCGTTTTTTTGTTTCTTTTGGGGAAGAACAAATTGTTTAAACTGAAAATTAAATTATTTCGTTGAAAGATCGTCTTTGTTGGTTAACTCATCTCTTTTTCATTTTAAATTTGATTTAAAAGATTAAAGGAGGGACGTAATAAATAGGATATTCAGATCGTAAAAGACAAAAAAATATTTTATGGAATTACCAGAAGCGGTCGAAAAGAAAGTTAAAAAAGGATGCAAATCTGGTCAGGAAACAGATGAGGAGGACATTGCAAGGGAGGAAATATTCAAGGCATTAGGTGTATTGAAAGATGGAAAGGATGGAGGTCATGGAAATTTGAGACGAAGATAAGAGAGTCATAGGAGGTGGAGATTGGGGGGTGGAGTTGGACATAAAGGTGGGGATTGTGGTCAAAATCGGGAGGTAAAGGTGGTGGGGAGTGAGATCGGGAGGTGGAGATTGGGACATGGAGATCAGGCGGTGAAGATCGAAAGATGCAGATCAGGATGTGGATATCAGGAGGCGGTGGTCGGGAGAGGGAAATCGGAAGATGCAGATCGGGAGGTGGAGATCGGGTGATATAGATCAGGAAATGCAGATTGGGAGGTTGAAATCGGATCGAGGAGATCGGTAGATGGAGATCCGTAGATGGAGATCGGAAGGTGGAGATCGGTAAGTGGATATCGGAAGATGCAGATCGAGAGGTTGAGATCGGGAGGTGGAGATCAGGAGGTGGAGATCGGGAGGTGGAGATTGGGACATGGAGATCAGGCGGTGAAGATCGAAAGATCTCCGATCAGGATGTGGAGATCAGGAGGTGGAGGTCGGTAGATAGAAATCGCGAGATGCAGATCGGTAGGTGGAGATCGGGAGATGCAGATCAGGAGATGCAAATCGGGAGCTGGGGATCGGGAGGTTAAGTTCAGAACGTGGAGATCAGGAGGTGAAGATCGAGAGATGCAGATCAGGATGTGGAGAT
Source organism: Druon quercuslanigerum (assembly GCA_010014905.2). Lineage (NCBI taxonomy): Eukaryota > Metazoa > Arthropoda > Insecta > Hymenoptera > Cynipidae > Druon > Druon quercuslanigerum. The sequence goes on along the minus strand of JAAAKG020209000.1, from coordinate 51,420 downwards.
CAGGGGGTGGTAGTCGGGAGATGCAGATCGGGAGATGCAGATCAGGAGGCTGAGTTCGGGAGGTAGAGATCGGTAGGCGGAGATCGGTAGATGCAGATCGGGAGGTGGAAATCGGGTAATGCAGATCAGGAAATGCAGACCGGCAGGTGAAGATCGGGAGATGCAGATCGGAAGGTGGAGATCGGGAGATGCAGATCGGGAGATGCAGATCGGGAGGTTAAATTTAGAACGTGGAGGTGGGAACGTTTACCTCTCGAGGTCAAGTCCAGGGAAAATTAGCTTTTGCATATTCGTTCTCTTTGAAGATTTGTTGCATCCAAGACTCTTATTAAACTCGCGCAGGGTAAAATCTCCTTTGCTATCTCGCTGTCGCTGAATTCGTCAGAAGATCCCCCTGCTGGAATTCCTCTGGGAGGCACCTTCTTTACTCTACTCGTCTTATTCATATTTGAAAAAGAAGCACTTCTGTGATCCATTCGCCCTCGTTACTCTCCAGTGTGTGTGTGTGTGCGCTAGGCGCTAGCACTCTCTGGGGAATCTGCGGTGTAATAATGTTGACATAGCTGACGCAGTCTACTAAATAGGCTGCCCCTATCTTCGCTCTTCTCGATCCAACTTTCATTCATTTTCATATTTGGCGAGTGTGTTTCCGATGGCTTCACATTTGCACTCCATGTTTCATTCCGGCCTTATCGATTCTCCCATCGCCCCTTGCTCAAACTAGGGACAGATTTTATTTCAGCTATTCAGTGCCTTTCAGGGAAAAGAGCCGATCAGCACTTTAAATCTGATTCAATTGGAAAGAGTTATTTCTTTTTATTGAAATTTTAATTGATGGAGAGAGGTTCTTCAAAAAATGCGTTGTACTGCCAGAGAGAATTATTGGGGTATTTTAAGAATTACACATTACAAAAATTAATTTCAATAAAAATTTTTTGAATTACATAAAAAATTAAAATTAGTTCTTTCATTTCACATATAAAGCATTTTGGTTACAAATTCTACCAATTGATTGCAGGTTAAACTATTTTGTTGAAAATTAATTTTTTTAACCTGAAAAAACTGTATCCACTTTTAATTGATATTTTATTATTTTGAATTAAGAATTCATCTATTACATTTTTTAATGAGAATTCATCTTTCGGGTGGAAAATTCAACTAATTGATTAAAATTTGAATTAATTTTTAAACTGCAAAGCTGATTATTCCATTGTTCATTTAAAGTTGATCGTTTTTAATTTATAATTAAAATCTTTAATAAAAATTGTAACTTTTTTCTTGAAAATTTAAATTTTTGGGATGATAATTCATTATTTTTTGTTTGGAAATTATTTTTTTAATTCAAACTTTAAGTAATAAATTTTTATATGAACATGTATCGTTTTTAGTTAGAAATTTATCTATTTTGATGAATTTTTTAATTTAATTTTTTAAACTGCAAATTTGACTGTTTTTTATTTTTTGTTGCAAGTTGAATCTTTTTAGTTTAAGACGTAACTCGTTGGTTAAAAATGAACTTTTTTGTTAAAAAATGAACTTTTTCGTTTATAAATTATATTTTTTGTTTGAAAAGTCAATTATTTTGTTGAAAAATCATCTTTTTGGGTTGAAAAACCAACTCGTTTGCTGAAAATTCTTCTTTTTTGTGTTGAAAATTCTATTATTTGGTAGGAAATTCAACTATTTGGTTTAAAATTAAACTTTTTGGCCTAGACCTAAAAATTTGATACTTTGTCATAAATTTTTTTATTTATTGATTGAAAAATCTTTCTTGGTTTAAATATTTTTTATCGGAGAAATATAATTTTTATTGGTTAAAAGATAAATTGGCTGTTTTGTTGAAAATTCCTTAGTTTTGTCGTTGAAGATTAATCTTCTTGTTTAAAAACTAAATTATTCTATTTTTTGTTAAAAATTATTTTTTTAGTTGAAACTTCAACTACTTCGTTTATATTTAAAGCACTTTGTCAAAAATTAAATTTTTTAGGGTTTGAAATTTCAGTTGAAATTTTTATCTCTTTAGTTACAAATTGAAATATCTTTTAGAAAATTCGTTTTTCTTTGGAAATCAATTCTCTAAATAGCCAATTTAATTATTTCGTTTTTTGTTAAAAATTGATCATTTTTAATTTAAAAATATACTCTTTTCTTCGAAATTAACTGTTTTGTTGAAAATTTAAACTATTTTATAAAAAAAATCAACTTTCCTTCTTCAAAATTTAACTGTTTTGCTGAAAAACCTTTTTTGATTAAAAAATCTATTATATTGGTAGAAAAATAATTTATTGGGTTGAAAATAAACTTTTTGTTCGAAAATTTATATTTTTGGTTTAAAACTTTAACAGATTTTTGCAGAATTTGCCTAGGCTTTAAGATATAACAAATGTTTTTTTTTGCTGATTAATTTTCTTTATTACTTTATTTTATTTATTTATTTATTATTATTCGGACTTATTATTATTTAAAATTAAAATTTCATTTTGTAGAAATATCAGCCATTACATTTTTGTTAAAAGTTAATTTTTTTGGTCGAAAATTTAAATATTCTATTATTTGTTAAAAATTCATATTATTTGGTTGAAAATCCAACTACAAGTTAAAAAGTTTATTTACTTTGTGAGAAAAATATTTTTCGTTTGAAAATTCATCATTTAAGTTAAAATCTCATCTCTTTTGTTAACAATTGAACTATTTTGTTGAATAAGCTTTTTAAAAATTTAATTTTTGTTAATCTAAAATTAAAATATTGTATGTTTTGTGTCATCAATTATTAAATTTTTTGTTGAAAATTTATTTCTATGATTGAAAACCCGGTTTTTTGTGTTAAAAATCAATTTTATTAACTGAAAATTTAACTATTAAGTTTTAAGTGGTGAAAAAAAATTTATTCGAATTTTTGTTTTGACAATTCTTTTTTTTTGGATTAAAATGCAATTTTTTTTTAAGCTAATTTTCTTTGGTTAAGGATTGAACTATATAGTTAAAAAATTCGTAATTATTTTTAAATGCTACTGTTTTCGATTTGAAATTAAAATTTTTATTCGTAGAAATATGAACCATTACAACTTTTTGTTAAAAAATTCATTATTTTAATTGCTAAATTTAATTTTTTTAATTTCAGTTCAAAATTTATTATTTCTAGTTGAAAATTTAACTACTTTATGCAAAATATGATTACTTTGACAAAAAAGTATTTTTTTGGTGAAGATTCATAGTTATAGTTGTAAATTCATCTCTTAAATTAAAAATTTGACTATTTTGTTGAAAATTCCTTTCTTTGTTTGCAAATAAATCTTTTTTATTAAAAATTAAACTGTTATGGCTTAAAATGTCACTATTTTGTTGGAAACTTAATTAATTTGTTGAAAATTGCAATTATTTTTTTTTAAGTAATCATTTATTGCAAAAAATTTAACTACTTACTTGAAAGCTGAACTACTTTAAAAGCCTCTTTTTCTGGTTTAAGATTAATTTTTTTTTTTTGCAAATTGAACCATTCCATTTTTACAAAATGGCTTCTTGCATAAAAAAATTATCCTTTTGGTTTATTATTGAACTCTTTTGTTGCTATTTTTTTAAGATTGTAAATTTTAGATGAAATTTTTTCACTTTGGTTTAAAATTCAAGTTTTTTATACAAATACGTTCATTTTTTGTTTTAATTTAAACGTTATTGGTCCTAATTTTGTTTGTTTGTTAAAAAATTGACCAATAAATTTTTCCTTGAGAATTCACCTCTGGCTAAATGTATAACTATTTTATTAAAAAAATTTGTTTTTTTTTTGGTTCAGAATAACCTTTTTACTTGAAAACTCAACTACTTCAGTTTTCCTAAAAAATTGATGTTCTTTGTTGAGAATTCGTCTTTTTGGTTTGAAAATTTATCTCTCTTGGTAACAATCTCATCTGTTTTTATTAAAACTGCCACTGGTTGATACAAATTAATTTATTTTTGTTTGAAGATTTTGCTACTTTCTAAAATTTGTTCTATTCTAATTTTAGTAAAAAAAAATATTTGTTTCAACTATTTTACATGTTATGCTGAAAGTGCAATATATGTTAACTGCAAATTCTAGGAATTTAAAGTATTTCGAATTAAATTCAATATAGCACTCAAATTAATTTAATTTAAAAAAGTGTACTCCCCTTATTTTTCCTGCTATCAATTCAATTGAATTTTTTTAATTTTTCTTGTAAATATGTGTGCGGAGGAAGGGGGGGGGCGTACAAAAAGTTTGTCCATTTGAAACATTTCAAGCTTTCTTTCAGTTGGCTTCATTTTTTTGAGACAAAAAAAATATTTTTGATCAAGAAATTATTGTATCATTCGTCTCAAGACCAATATTTTCTTGACTCACTGATAATTTCCTTTTCCTGTACAGACAGGAAATCGAGCAAACATTATTTGAAGGCTTTTCTGCAGCTTTTGTATGAATAGAGGAGGAAAAATGTTCTTCTGGATGGAAAACCAAGATGCAAGTGATCGTGTATTCCAATAGAGGTATAAATTGGATTTGCCCTTGGTTCCAGACTTGAAGTGGTATTTGCAGATCTCTGAGTATACTGCCGTATTGTTGAGTCGAGTCGCTATTCAAAGCTATTCAAAGCTCTACAGAAGCTAATTGGCCGGTCAGCCCTTCACTGGTAGTCTGAGTTACATCTCAAAATTGCCATGCAATTTCCCTACACCACACTAACCACCATTTCCCTAGGGAATACGTTCATCTCCTTTGTTGAATTCCAGAAAAAGGATCTGAATTATGTTTTTTTGATAAGGTTTCGAGACTTTCATGTGATTAGTTCTATCTCAACAATGAGGTATGCAATAAGATTCTATCTCATAAAAATAAAATGTTTCAATTTTTAGGATGTCATAGGCCTAAGTTGATGAAGCAGTTGTAATTTTAAAATACTGCAGTTTTAAGAGCAGCAGTTTAAAGCACAGTAGTTTAAAGCGCAGCAGAATAAAGTTCTATAGTTTAGAGAGCGGCGGTATGAAGTGCAGCCGTTTAAAGTACAGAAGTTTAAGGTGCAGTAGTTTAATGTTCAACAGATTAAAGTACTCCATTTTCAAGAGCTACACTTCACAGTGCCACAATTGAAAGTTAAAAATACTGCAGTTTAAAGTGCAGCATTTTAATGTGAAGCAATTTAAAGCGCACCAGTATGAAGTGCAGCAGTTTAAAGTGCACCAGTATGACGTGCAGCAGTTTAAATTGCACCAGTATGATGTGCAGCAGTATAAAGTGCACCAGTATGACGTTCAGCAGTTTAAAGTGTAGCAGTATGGAGTACAGCCGCTTAAAGTACATAAGTTTAATGTTCAACAGTTTCAAGTGCTGCAGTATTAAGTGCAACACTATGAGGTGAAGCAGCTTAATGTGCAGGAGTGTAAAGTGCAGCCATTTAAAGTAAATAAGTTTAATGTTCAAAATTTTAAAGTACTGCAGTTTGAATCTTCAACAGTTTAAGGTACTGTAGTTTTAAGAGCTATACTTTACAGTGCAGCAGTTGAAAATTGAAAATTCTGCAGTTTAAATTGCAACAGTTTAAAGCGCAGAAGAATTAAGTTCGTCGGCTTAAAGTACAGACGTTCAAATTGCATATTTTTAATGTTTAGCAGTTTAAAATACTGCAGTTTGAAGATCTATACTTTAAAGTGCAGCAATTGTGAGTTCTCAAAAATGCAGTTTAAATTGCACCAGTATTAAGTGCAGCAGTTTAAAGTGCACCAGTACGAGGTGAAGCAGTTTGAAGTGCAGCAGTGTTAAGTGCAGCCGTTTAAAGTAAAGAAGTTTAATGTTCAACATTTTAAAGTGCTGCAGTTTGAATTGCTGCGCTTTGAAGTGCAGCATTCGAAAATGTAAAATACGGCAGTTTGAATTGCAACAGTTTAAATGTCAGCAGTATGAAGTTCGGACTTTTTAAGTGCAGAAGTTTAAAGCGCAGATGTTTAGTGTTCAACAGTTTAAATTACTGCATTGTGAAGAGCTATACTTTACAGTGCAGCAGTTGAAAGTTTAACATACTGCAGTTTAAAGTGAAGCAGTTTAAAGTGCACCAGTATTAAGTCCAGCAGTTTAAAAGGCACTAGTATGGGGTGGAGCAGTTTAAAGTGCAGCAGTGTGAAGTGCAGCCGTTTAAAGTAAAGAAGTTTAATCTTCAACATTTTAAAGTGCTGCAGTTTGAAGTTCTACACATTAAAGTGCAACAGTTGAAAATTTAAAATACTGCAGATTAAATTGCAACAGTTTAATGCGCAGCAGTATGAAGTGCAGACGTTTAAAGTACAGAAGTTTAAATTTCAGAAGTTTAATATTCAACAGTTTAAAGTACTGCAGTTTGAAGACCTATACTTGACGGTGCAGCAGTTTAAAGTTTAAAATACTGCAGTTTGAAGTGAAGCAGTTTAAAGTGCAGTAGTGCGAAGTTCATCCGTTTACAGTACAGAAGTTTAAAATGCAGGAGTTTAATATTCAACAGTTTAAAGTACTGCAGTTTGAAAAGCTACACTTTACAGTGAAGCAGTTGAAAAATTCTAAATACTGCTGTTTGAAGTCCAGCAGTTTAAAGTGCACCATTATTAAGTGCAGCAGCTTAAAGTGCAGAAGTATAAAGTTCAGTCGTTTGAAAAACAGAAGTTTTATTTTAAACAGATTAAAGCACTGAACTTTGAAGTGCCGCAGTTTAAAATTGAAAATAATTCAGTTCAAATTACAGCATTTTAATGCGTGGCAGTATGAAGTGCAGCCCTTTAAAGTACAGAAGTTTAAAATGCAGGAGTTTAATATTCAACAGTTTAAAATACTGCAGTTTAAAGAGCTACACTTTACAGTGAAACAGTTGAAAAATTCTAAATACTGCTGTTTGAAGTGCAGCAGTTCAAAGTGCACAATTATTAAGTGCGGCAACTTAAAGAGCAGCAGTATAAAATGCAGTCGTTTAAAGTACAGAAGTTTTATTCTCAACAGATTGAAGCGCTACGCTTTAAAGTGCAACAGTTTAAAATTGAAAATACTGCAGTTTAAATAACAGCAATTTAAAGCGCGGCG
>JAAAKG020209000.1:25256-44269 GCA_010014905.2 Druon quercuslanigerum | reverse complement strand
AAATTTAGAGTGCAGAAGCTTAATATTCAATAATTTAAAGTACTGCAGTTTGAAGAGCCACACTTTACAGAGCAGCACTTGAAAGTTCTAAATTCTGCTGTTTGAAGTGCAGCAGTTTAAAGTGCAGTCGTTTAAAGTACAGAAATTTTATTTTCAACAGATTAAAGCACTGCGCTTTAAAGTGCAACAGTTGAAAATTGAAAATACTGCAGTTTAAAGTAAAGCAGTTTAAAGTGTAGCTGTTTGAGATACTGCAGTGTGCAGAGAAGCCAATAAACTGTTTTTAGTTTAAAATTAAAACATTTTATAATTGAAATATCTACTATTATATTGTTTGCTGACAAATCATATTTTTATACTCAAAAATATAAAAATTTGATTAAAAATTGATCTTTTCCAGATAAAAATCTGTTTCTTTTTGTCGTCTAAAATTATCTTTTTGATAACAAATTAATTTTTTTGTTTAAAAATGTATCTGTTTAGTAAAATATTAAACTTTTTGGTTCAAAGTTGAAAAACTTTGTCGAAAATTAATTTCGTTGATGAAATATTTAATTTTTTATTTCAAATTTTTGTTGTTTTTGTTTAAAAATTCCTATTTTAACTATACCATTTCTAGTTTTAAAAAGAATCATTTTTAGTTGAAAATTCAACTAAATGCTTGAAAGTTGAACTTTTTTGATGAAAATGCATTTTCTTAGTTAAGGATCCATTTACATGGTTTAAAATTAAAAAATTTCCTTGAAAATTCTTTTTTCTAACAATTTTGTCAACTGCAAATTTATCTATTCCATTTTGGTTACAAATTGATCGTTTTTAGTTGAATATTTATTTACTTTGATAAAAAAGATAATATCAAATTGAGACAAAAATCATTTTATTATTTGAAGATCCATTTTTTTGGTTGATAAATGAACATTTTTTCTGAAAATTTTCTTTATTGTTTAAATAAATGTATTCAACTACAAATTCAACTATTCTATTTTTATTTTAAAATTAATTACTTTTAGTTAGGAATTCAAATACTTGGTTGAAATTTAAAGAATTTGTTTAACAAAATTTTTAACTGCTGAAAATTCTTGAAATTCTTTTTCTTTTGAAAAACAATTTTTTCAAGTAGAAAATAAGAATTCCATTTTTAGTTGAAAGTTGATAATTTTTAGTTGAAAATTTAACTAATTGGTTGAAAATTAAGAACTTTGTTGAAAATTCAATTATTTTTTTGAAATGTAAGTACATTGTTGAAAATACATTTTATTAAGTGAAGATCAATTTCATTGATTGAAAATATAACAATTTCGCTAAAAATACTTTTTTTTCTTTAAATAAATTTTTTTACTTAAAAATTTAATTTATGTTTATTAAGCAATCTTTTTTTTTAGTCAAAATATGAAACACCATAGTTTTCGGTGAAAATAAATCTTTTTTTGAAAAATGAAAATTTTAGTAGTTGAAATTGTTTTTTTTTTGTTTTTGAAGTTTAACCTTCTTCATTTTAGAATTCGAATATTTGGTTTAAAATTCATTATTGCAGAAAATTTAATTGTATGTTTGATAATTCTTTTAATAAATTTTAAAAATTCCTCTTTTGGATAAAAGTTTTTCTCCCTGGATTAAAAATTCATCTTTTCTGGTAGCAAATTTATTGCTTAAAGATATTTTTAATAAATTTTTAAAAATATTTTAAAAATATAAAACTTAATTATGTTCTTACGTCCCACAGTGGGGAAAAACTTCCTTTTTGCTTCAAAATACGACTCCGGCTCAAACTGTGGACCCATTACGGAGTTATGTTTTAAAGCTGATAAAATTTTAAAGAAAGCTCTCGAACCTGATTTTTAATTTAGTTAATTATTGTGAAAATGTGTTTTTTATCATTTTCAAGAAATTTGAATGGAAACAATATTTTAATGAAAAAAATTCCTCTCAAGACTATTCTTGTTATTATTATAAACAAATTTAATAAATAAATGCATTATTTAGGCATCTTTCGTCAGAAAAATTCGTTTTTTTTCGATATCAATGTTTTTTAAATTAGGAACTTCATGATACTTTTAGGAAATTCATAATTTGTTGATAAATTTTAGTATTTTTGTAAAAAATTTATTAAACTAATGCCCTTCTAATTGGAAACTTCATGATAATTTTAGGAACATCCATCATTATTTGATAAATTTCATTTTTTTAAACAAATTTAATTTAAAAAATGCATTATTCGGGCATCTGTTGACAAAAAATTACTTTTTTTCTCGATGTCAGTTCTTTTAATTGGGAACTTAACAAAAACAAATACTTAAATTTAATAAAATAATTATAAATTTTACTGAAATTCCTGTTAAGTTAACAAAAATATGAATTGTTCTGACATTTTCATGATATTCCTCATTTTTAAAAATTGACACAGAAAAAAACGAAGTTTTACGTCGACAAATGCCCGAATAATGCATTTTTTTATTAATATTGCTAAAAAAAAATGAGTTTTTCCGACAAAAAATGCCCAAATAATGCATTAGTTTATTAAATTTGTCAAAAAATAATAAAATTTATCAACAAATGAGGCATTTTTCTAAAATTATCATGAGCTTCCTAATTTTTAAAAATTGACATAAAAAAACGAAATTTTTTCACAAAAAATGCCCAAATGATGCATTTTTTAATTAACTTTGTTCACAAAAACTTTAATTATTTAGCTAAGTATGACTGTTACAAAAATCATCGTAAAGTTTCAAATTGAAAGAACTGACATTGAAAAAAAGAGTTTTTCCATCGATAAATGCCAAAAAATTGCATTAGTTTATTGAATTTGTTAAAAAAATCATGAAATTAATAAACTAATTATGAATGTTACTCAAAATTATCGTAAAGTTTCAATTAAAAGGACTGAAAGACTGACATTGGAAAAACAAGTTTTTTCGTTGACAAATGCCCAAATAATGCATTAGTTTATTAAACTTGTTGAAAAAATTATTATTTTTTTAATTATTAATTATTATTTTTCTGAAATTATTATGAGCTTCCTAATTTTAAAAAGTGAAATCGAAAAAAACGAGTTTTTACGTCGATAAATGCCCGAATAATGCATTTTTTTATTAATTTTATTTAACAAAAACTTTAATTAATCAGCTTATTATTAATCTTACTAAAATTATCGTAAAATTCCTAATTAATAGGACTCACATAAAAAAAACGAGTTTTTCCGTCGACAAATGCCCAAATAATTAATTTGTTTATTAAATTTGTTAAAAAATCATAAAATTTAAAAACTAATTATGAATGTTACTAAAATCAACATGAAGCTCTTAATTGAAAGGACTAAAATCGAAATAAAAAGAATTTTTCGACAGCAGATGTCCGAATAATGCATTTGTTTATTAAATTTGTTTAAAAAAAATCAAATTCATCAAACAGTCATGGATTTTGCTAAAATTATAATGAAGTTAACAATTAGAAGGACTGGCATGGAAAAAACGAATTTTTCTGCCGATAAGTGCTCGAAGAATGCATTTGTTGATTAAAGTTGTTTTATAAAATTATAAAAATTCATCAACAAATTATGAATTTTCTGTAATTAGCAGGAGCTTCCTAATTCAAAAAAATTGACATCGAAACAAACGAATTTTTCTGACGACCAATGCCTGGCTAATGCATTTTTTATTTAAATTTGGTTAACAAAAACTTAAAATTAATCAACTACTTATGAATGTTACTAAAATTTCGTAAAGTTCCAAATTAAAAGAATTGACGTTGAAAACAAACGAGCTTTTTCGTCGAAAGCTGCCCAAACCATGCATTAGTTTATTAAATTTCTTTAAAAAATTATACAATTTATCAACAAATAATTCATTTTTCTAAAATTATCATGAGGTTCCTAATTTAAAAAAATTGACATAATAAAATGGATTTTTCTAACGAAAAATGCCCGAAAAATGCATTTTTAAATTGAATTTTTTTAACAAGCACTTAAAGTTAATACAATAATTATTAACGTTACTGAAATTATCGCAAATGTCCCAATTAAAAGGACTGAAAGGACTGACATTGAAAAAACTAGTTTTTCTGTCGACAGATGCCCAAAAATGCATTAGTTCATTAAATTTGTTAAAAAAGTCATAAAATTTATTAACAAATTGTGAATTTTTCTGAAATTATCATGAGGGTTCTAATTTTTAAAAATTGACATAAAAAACGAATTTTTCTGACGAAAAATGCCGAAAAAATCAATTTTTTAATTAAGTTTGATCAACAAAGGCTTAAAAGTAATAAAATAATTATGAATGTTACTGAAATTATCGCAAAGTTCTCAAATAAAAGGACTGAAAGGACTGACATTGGAAAAAACGAGTTTTCCATCGACAAATGCCTAAACAATGCATTAGTTTATTAATTTTTTTTTAAATTATAAAATTTATCAACAAATGATAAATTATTCTCAAATTATCATAAAGTTCCTAGTTTTAAAAAATTTACATAGAAAAAAACGAATTTTGCTGACGACAAATGCCCAAATAATGCATTAGTTTATTAAATTTGTTTAAAATATTACAAAAATTATCAACAAATTATAAATTTTTCTGAAATTATCATGAGGTTTTTCATTTTAAAAAATTGACATAAAAAATGAATTTTTATGACGAAAAATGCCCGAATAATTAATTTTTTAATTAAATTTGTTTAACATTGACTTAAAATTAATAAAATAACGAAAAGCGAGTTTTTCCGTCGACAAATGCCCGAATAATTCATTTGTTTATTAAATTTCTTTAAAAAATCATAATAGTTATGAACTAATTACGAATTTTACTTAAATTAACATGAAGTTCCCAATTAAAAGGACTAAAATAAAAAAAATAATAATTTTGCGACAACAGATGCCCGAATAATGCATTTGTTTATTAAATTTGTTAAAAAAAAAATTTATCAAATTCTGATAGATATTGCTAAAATTATCATGAAGTTCCCAATTAAGAGGACTGGAATTGAGCAAAACGAATTTTTCCGCCGATAAGTGCTCGAATAATGCATTTGTTTATTAAAGTTGTTCAAAAAATTATAAAAATTTCTCAACAAATTATGAATTTTCTGAAATTAGCATGAGGTTCATCATTTAAAAAAATTGACATCGAAAAAAACGAATTTTTCTGACGATAAATGCCTGAATAATGCATTTGTTTATTAAATTTGTTTATAATATTAACAAGAATAGTCTTAAGATTCATTTTTTTCATTAAAATATTGTTTTCATTCAAATTTCTTGCAATATAACTTTTAAAATACGTTAAATTATTGAAAATTATAGAAAACAAATTTTCAACAAATAATTTGTTTCTAAAAATTTTTTTGTTTATTGTATTATGATGGAATATCTTTATATAATGTAAATCTATGAACATTTAGCGATTAAAACAATTTTCCTATTAATAACGAGCACCCGGAACATTCAACAGAAAAAATTTCCATTTTTTCGTCATATGTATTTATTTATAAAAAAATTGAAAAACTAAATTAAACATCAGACTTGACAACTTTCTTTGAAATTGTATCAGCTTTTATAAAAACATCCAAATCGGTCCATAAGTTTAGCCGGAATCATATTTTGAACCAAAAAATGTCCGTGTAACTGAGCTTATAAAAGCTCTCTAAAATCAATGCCCAAACCAACAGTCGGTAAAATAAAAAAACCAAAACTTACCAATTTTTTATCATTAATTTTCCTTTCCCCCCTCTTTTGATCCATTGGTAAATCCCGTGATAAAATTCTGCAATTATCCTTAAACAATAATAATTTAATTGTTAAATTAGACATTTCCAACAGAAGCTCACTATCAGTCGGTAACTGAGGTAACTTACCCTCTAGTACTTTATCGAAAATTCCCTGCAGCTGAAAGCTCTAATCTACAGTCGGTAAAGTAGTTTCGGGGCGCAGGACCCCGGAAATTGAGGTTGCTCTTTTACCACCAGACACGAGCTTTTATTGGTCTACCTTTGGTATTTTATTTGCAAGTGAATGCACAAAAGAAGCATCGAGATGGAAAATTCAGAGCTCGTGTTGCTACCTCGATAGAAGTGGTTCTGCTTTAAAACCCGAAAGAAAAGAAGCATAAAGCGATCGCTTAAACGTTTTAAGGTCATAGTTCAAAGAGCAAAGTTTACGAGTTCAAGAGTACTTTAGTGAATGACTTTTCTGATAGTCCTTTCAATTTCCAGGCGCAAATTCCCCTTTCGGTAATTGCAGATTTCATTTCCTGCATTTAAGCCAGATTCGAGTAATTTCATGAGATTGAAAGTTTAGTTAAATTTCGCTGAATTCAGATGGAAACTTAATTGGATGGGGATAATTAAAAAAAATTTTTTTTTTTTATTAACAGGGAATTTTTAATCCATGAAAATATCAGGGCTTGAACTTACTTCAGTGATAAAAATAGAGTCCGGTGTGGCATGAATTTTGAAAAATAGTTGCAAAATATTTTGTTTATAAAAAAATGGTCAGAGAGTCTAAAAATAATTTCGTAGCCTATAAAAACCTAAATGAGTCGTTTAAACCTCCCACTTCTGAACTTTCCTTCCCGTACTCTTTTTACATTCCCCCACTTCCCTTTACTTCCCCTTTTCAAGTTCCCCAAATTTAACCTTACTTCCTCCTCCCACTCATTTCCCCTTACAGCTTCGAGTTCCGATCCCCTCATTTCCCCTACATACCCACCACTCACTTTCCACCACTTCTACTTTCCCTACCATAATTTCCCCTGATTTTCCCTTCATTCTCCGTTACTTTATCACTCCTCATTTCCCCAAAATTACGACGCTTAATTTCCTCTAATTCCCCTCTCCTTATGAGTTATGAGTTGTGAATTATGAATTGTGAGTTTTAAGTAAGAAGTTAGGGGTTATGATTTAGGAATTGGGATTCAGGAGTTAGGGGTTAGGAATTAGGAGTTAGTATTTAGGAGTTAGGAATTAGGGGTTAACACTTAGGATTTTATTGGATGTGGGTCAGGAATTAGAAACTGGGAGTTATTAATTAGAAATTAGAGTTCTTATTGAGGAGTTAGGCGGTAGTATATAAGAGTTAGGAGTTACATTCATTTCCCCTTTTTGGAAAAAATAGGTTTGTCCAAAAATTGAGTAATTAGAAATTAGAAGTTATTATTTAGGAGTTAGGAGTTAGTATTTAGGAGTTAGGAGTTCCACTCATTTCCCCTTTTTGGAAAAAATAGTTCAGTCCAAAAATTCCCAATTCCCCTTCATTAGCCCTTATTTCCCCTACCTTCCTATTTATTACTTTACCTATTTTTTCTTACCAAATTTTTCCTTATTGTCGTTACTTCACTCCTCATGACTCCTTGATGCCCCTTCTTCTACTCCACTCTTTTCCTCTTACTTTCTCTACTTTCCCTCTCCTCAATCCCCCAAACTTCTAATTTTTTGCTTCTTATTTCTCTTTACTTTTTACCTCGTTCCCCCTTAGTTTTATCACTTCCATTTCATCCATTTCTCCTCACATCTTCTACTACCTTTCTCTTTATTTCTCCTCACTTCTCCTAGTCTCCCTCCGCTAATGTTCCCTCTATTCTCCTACTTTTATTTTCACAATTCCCTCTCTTACCCCACTTTCTCTTCCTCGTTTCTCAAAATTTTTCTTCTCCCCCTTCCCTTATTTTCCCTTCTTTCTTCCGTCACAAGTAACAAGAAATGACGAAAAAGGAAGTAGGTCCTTTTTCTTTATTTCTTGTTACTTCTCCTACTTTCCCATCTTTAACTTCCCTTAGATTCTCCTACTTTTATTTTCACAATTTCTCTCTCTTACCCTACTTTCTCTTCCCTCGTTTCTCTAAGTTTTCCTTCTCCCCTTCCCTTATTTTCCCTTTTTGCTTCTCTCACTTCCTCTACTTTACCCTTTCCTCTCTTCCCCTGCTTTCACTCTCCACATTTTCGCTCATTTTCCCTAATTGTCCTTTCCTCACTTTCTTTATATTTCCTTCCCTTATTGCTTCTCACTTTTTCCTCCGCTTATTTTCTCCTGATTCCTCTACGTTCCCTCTCTTATTTTCTGATCACTTCTTCTACTTCTTTACTCCTTATTTCCCTTCAGATTCCATACTTTCCCACATAATTTTCCCTAACTTCGACCTCTTCATCTCCCTTAATTTATCCTCACACCCTCTACTTCCTTTCTCTTAGGTTTCCCGTGTCTACCCCTTGCCCTCTCCTAATTTCTCCCCATTTCCTCTCACCGCATTTTCCTAACTTTCTCTACTTCATGACCCTTATTTCCCGATTTCTCCTACCCTTATGTTATCTACTTCCTCTCCATGGAAGAAAGTGCGAGGGACGGACACCCATACCAAACTGTAAGGGGTTTTACCGGGGTCTTCAAAACCCTATAAAGAAGAATTAGGAGATGGTAGACAAGTACGTAGAGCCATTTATCTAGTTTTGATGTGCCAATCGTATTGTTACTGAAGAAAGGAGAAAGTGGGGGAAGTTTGGGAAGACCAAACAGGGAAATGAAGGATGAGAATAATAAAAACGTAGGGTAAACGAGGAGAGGGGAAATTGTGGAAGAAAAAGTAGGAGAATCGAGGAGAAATTAGGTGATGGGATGTAAGAAAAGTGGTCAAAGTAAAAGGAAATGAGATAAAAAGAGAAGTGAAATCAGGATTGCGAAAGTAGACGAAGGGGGGGGGGGGATGAGCGAAAATAAAGAAGGGAAAGCGAGAGGTGATGAGGAGGGAAGTAACAAAAGTGAGCAGAAATGAGGTAAGGAAAATTGAGGCAAGTGAGGGAAGGAAATGTAAAAGAGATGAGGGCAGGCCTCACTTCCTCTATATTTTCTTCCCTTATTGCTCCTCACTTTTGCGTTCACTTATGTTCTTCCAATTCCTCTACGTTTCCTCTCTTATTTTCCCCTCACTTCTTTTACTTCCCTACTCTTTACTTTCCTTCAGATTCCATACTTTCCCACATAATTTCCCCTAACTTCGACCTCTTCATCTCCCTTTATTTATCTTCACATCTTCTACTTCTTTTCCTTCATTTTCCCGTATCTCCCCTCCTTACCCTCTCCTAATTTATCCCCACTTTCCCTCTCCTCATTTCCCTAACTTTCTCAACTTCATGATCCTTAATTTCCCGATTTCTCCTTCCCTTATGTTACCTACTTCGTCTCCTTGGAAGAAAGTGCGACGGCGGACACCCATACCAATCTATAAGGGTTTTTGCCGGGGTCCACAAACCCCTATAAAGAAGAAGTAGAAGATGGAAGATAAGTACTGACAGCCATTTATCTAGTTTTCATGAGCCAATCATATTGTTACTGAGGGAAGGAGAAAGTGGGGGAATTGTGAGTAGACAAAAGTGGGAAATGAAAGGTGAGAAGAAGAAAAAGTTAAAGGAAACAAGGAGAGGGTAGATTAAGGAAGAGAAAGTAGGAGGATCGAGGGGAAATTAGGGGAAGGGATGTAAGAGAAGTGGTCAAAGTAAAAGGAAATGAGATAAAAAGAGAAGTGAAATCAGGATTGTGAAAGTAGAAGAAGGGAGGGGAAACGTACGAAAAGAAAGAAGGGAAAGCGAGAGGTGATGAGGAGGGAAGTAACAAAAGTGAGCAGAAATGAGATAAGGAAAATTAGGGAAAGTGAGGGAAGGGAAGTAGGGGGAAATCGAGGGTAATAAGAGAAGGGAAAGCAGGAAAATTAAGGAAAGGAAAATGCTTCTTATCAACATTATTTATCAACAAAAGTATTTTTTTATCATCCCTCAAATTAAGCATCACCATTATTCACCATTATTTTTGAAAATACAATTTTTTTATTAAAGCCTGGTCCTGACCTTATTTATAAATCGTTTCAAGTTTCCCGTAAGATTAAAGTGGAAACCACATCAAAGTTTATTGCATCAGAAGCCAGGAAAATTTCCGGATGCGGCGAACCCTTTTCCGCAAATCTTTACGTATTCCAGAACTTTCAGAAATGTGGATAGCCGAGGGGTTGAAATCCCCTCGGAAAGAATTTTAAACACGAAGATGCTTTCAACGAAGCATGAAATTTGTGAATGAATAGCTATGTCTGGAGGTTTACATGTTGCGCATGTAATTGCATCTCTTCGCTATTTTTCTATCTATTTTTATTTCCCCACTTTTTTCAGATTTTCTTCTTTTAATAAGTATTTTCTTGAAGAAATTATACATTTATGGCAGTTCTGGGTCATCACGAGGCCATACTAAGTACAGACAACAGAGTCGGTAGCAATAACTCTTATCAGCAACTCCAACTATTCTATCGACTGATGGTCTCCAGGTCTCGAGGTCTCTTGAGAAATCAGAACTTAATCCATGAATTAGTCGAAATTGGAAACTTTTTCGAATTTTATTTTGTATCGCTTCAAGTTCCCGAATTCCGCAGGGATCTTGGGTCTCTAATTTTTCTTTCCTGGTGATGTCAAGGACGTTATCAATCACTCAATATGATTCTCATAGATGTTCTCCGAATCATTCTTGATGACTTCTTGATAGGATTAATGAAATCGATCTTAATGATTCTTCCTTTAGATTGACTGACTTTGACTATTGTGCAGTTTTTAAGCTTTTTAGCCTCAGAAAGAAAATTCTATAGTTTCCACCGGTTCTCTTTTGCACTTTTTTTAAAGCGAAGAAGTGTGGTAAAGTAGGGGGGGATAATTTTAGGGGAATTAGGGGAAATGGGTGGTGGGGAAATAGAGAAAATTATGGGAGGGAAAGTGAGGATAAATGCGGAAAGAGGAACCAGTGCAAGTAGGAGAGAAAGGATAGGAAAATAGGGGAAGAGAAGTCGAGGAAGTTTGGGGAGGGGAAGTGTGGGGGAGGGGAAGGGGAAGTTATAGATGTGAAGGGTTATCAGGCGAAAGAAAGTATGGTGAGTGGGGGGAACGAGGGGAGGAAAACAAGGGAAGCAGAGAAGTGAAGGGAAATAAGGGTACGACTAGTAGGAAAAGTGGGATTACAAAATAGAGGAAGTTTCAACAAAGAAGGTTAATTTTTTACCAAAAGATGGATTTAAAATAAAATAAATAAATTTTTAACAAAGTAGTTGAATTTTATACTAAAAAAGAAAGGTTTAAAACCAAAAATGGATTAGCTCATTTTTCAGTTAAAAAACTAATTTTTAAAAACAAAGAAATTTTTGAACCCTCAACTAAATGGATGAATTTTTAACAAAGAAGATTAATTTTATAAACAAATAGATTAATTTTCAAAAATATAGGTAAGTTTTTAAACTGAAAAGGCGATTTTTTTAGAAAACAGTTTACTTTCCAGCCAGTAAGAAATATTTTTAGTAGAAAAAGTAATTTTCAATTAGGGAAGATAAATTTGCAATGAAATATTTGAAATTTTAACTTAAAAAGATAAATTTTCAAAAAAAAATTAGAATTGTTCAATTTTCACGTCAAGGAAGTAATTTTTAAAAAAATCAACCAATTGAATTCAACTAAAGAAGATGAATTTATAACAAAATTTTCATCAACCTATATACATTTTTTACCTTATTTTTAAATAAAAAAATTAATTTTACACCAAAAAAGCTAAATTTAGAAAAAATTGTAATAAGTTTAATTTTTAACAAAAATAGTGTTATTTTCTACAAGGGAAGTTACATTTTGAGCAATAAATCAACCTAACTGCATTTTTTACCTAATTTTCAAATAAAAATATTAATTTTACGCGAAAACATTGAATTTTGAAAAAATTTTAATAAGTTTAATTTTTAACAAAAATAGTGTTATTTTCTACCAGGGAAGCTAAATTTTGAGCAATAAATATGAATTTTCAAGAAAAAAGTTCATTCACGACCAAATAGTTTAATTAACAACTAAAATTATAAATTAGTTTTATTTTTAGTTTAAAGGTAAGAAGTTTCAAAGAAAATTAATTTTTTACCAATAAGGACAAATATTCAACAAAGTTATTAATTAATTAAATAATTAATTTTTAATTTAAAATATCAATTTTGAACCAAAAATTGAATAGATACATTTTCAATTAGGAAAATTTATTCTAAAAAAACGAACTTTAACCAAAATAAATAAATTTTCAAACAAATATTTAATTTTTTAACTAAGAAGAATTATTTTCTTCAAAAAAGATGAATCTTCGACAAATTATACGAATTTTGAACCAACTTGTTGTATTTTTTAAATAAAATGATTAATTTTTATACCAGAAGATTTTATTCCATCAAAAAGACTATTTTTTACCAAAAAAAATGAATTTTAAACCAAATATTTAAATTTTTAACTAAAAAAGTTTGTTAACCAAAAATGGAATATCTAAATTCTCAAAGAAAAATATTATATTTATTATTTCAAAAAGAAATTTTAATTTTTAATAAAAAAACAGATTCAATTATGATTATTATCATTTAACCAAAGGAATAAAAAATTTTAAAAAACAGTTGAATTCTTAGAAAAACCAGATTATTTTGTAACCAAAACATTGCATTTTTAACTAAAAAAATTTATTTTCAATCAAGAATTTCAACCAATAATTTACAGTTAAAATTTTATTTAAAAATTAGTTTTCTACTAACAACAAAGAAGCTCAATGTTTAGCTAAAAATGGAATAATTAAATTTTCAGTAATAAAATTATTTTTTAATAAAAACTGAAACCAATTTGAATTTTCAAACAAAAAAGTATTAGTAACATTTTCAACGAAAAGTTCTACTAATGTAGTTGAAATTTATTCAGAAAATTTTATTTTTATTTATTTAAGCCACTATTTTGCTGCTTTTTTATTTATTCTTCTCTAAACACTATTTTTGATCTCTGAGGCGACTAACACTTATCAAGAAAAAATTATAAAAATATTGATGACCCTCTTGATGTGTTATTGGCTTTTCAGGCTGGTCCATTAAGCGTTGGCCTGGGCATTTGGACAGGGGAGAGGAAAACTGCAGAAAACCCCTGCCTGAGGACAGCCAATTTGTTGACAGTCGAGTTTGAAGACAAACATTCAACCCTGCCCAATCCAATGCACACAATCTTCAGCGTCAAACCTCACTGGAAATTAGTTAAAACGCAGCAAATACGGAAACTGTTCGCACGCCACAATTGGTCACCCATCCGAGTGCTATCCATGCTCAAAGTGCTCTGACATCTGGAATCATCCCAATGGTGCCTCTGGGACTAATAGGGGAGAGTTGTCCTAAGTCGGCACAGTAATGTGCCGACTAAAAAAACCTAAAACGGTGAACAGGGTTTAATGGCGCTCTAATATCTTTTATGAGATACCGCGATCCTTTATTTACAATTTTTTATATCATTCGCGTCAGTGAAGAAGTTGATTTTTGCTATTTCTAAAATGGCTGTCCTAAGTCGGCACCCCCTTGTTATCACTTCCTATTGCGCCTCGAATCGCAAAGGCATCATGCTTTATTTCTTATGTTTAAAGTTACGTCCCATGATTACAAGAAAATAGAACGAGCGAAAAGTCAATGAGAAAACATAGAAAATAAAAGGACACCTGTCAGAGACAAGCAACATGCAGCAAGAACACAACCAAGCTATAAAAAACAGAAAGAGACGAGTGGCATGAAACTAAAACAGTACAAAAAATGTGCCGACCTAGGATCACATGTGACCTGCCGACTCAGGACGACTATGAATGTTTCTACATTTCTTGCTTTTACGCAAACGAAATAAATCCGAACGAAAAATCGACTTTATCGAGCGGAAACGCACAAAACACAGAAACCAAGACACTTAATCTATTGAACTTTTCAAAATATTTACACACTTGTGGCTGCTTCACAAGAATGGAAGAAAACGGAATTCCGTTTCCACGACACCGCTTACGCTCTCAAGTGACAATTAAAGAGACAAGTGCGCCATCTCTGAAAAACGCGACGGTGCTAGCTTAACCCAGAGTGCCGACATAGGACCACTCAATGAATAATTGGAAATTGGAAAGTGGCATCAATTTTCTTCACTGACAATTTGAAGAATATCACAAACTGTCTAGGAAACTCGCTATCTACAAAGAAAAATGGTTCCGAAAACCAATTTTGCCTTTGGTATACCTCTTCTTGTAGAATTACATAAATCTTCCAGATAACTTCCAGATTCATTACTTGAGACATCAACTATCGGATTTTAGAAGAAGAACCAATTCGGAGTTTTAAACGAATTTTTATGTAATTCTTAAGAAAACCCTTGATGCAGAATGTCCATAAATTCAAGATAAGAAGCCCCGGGCTTCGTGCCAAGCCATACATAAGCGAATGATAATGAAAAGGATGTGCTGGTAATTAAAAGATAGCAACTACTCTGAATGAGTTTTATTATTAATTCAATTATTAAAAAGCACATAGCGCCATTTTCTATTTATTTAAAAAAAGCTAATTAAATAAATCTTATTAAAAATTTCTTTATAGTATTTTATTTCTTAGCAAAGATATTAATTTTAGATTTTTTAACATCTTGATTTTTTGAAGACTTCTTTTTTTTCTATTTAAAAAAAATATTTTTCTATTATAACTCCAGATAAATAATCTTAAAAATATTTATTTTAAAAAAGCTGGAAAATTGATTAATCTTATTTTGTTATATTTATTTTGTTCTTTGGCAAAGATTTTTTATTTTCGATTCTTTAACTTTAAACTTCTTAAATGATTCAGTTTTATGAAAATGTTTAGTTTCATTTTTAAATCCGAGTTTACAATTTTTTAAATTAGTTTTGGAAGGTTTCTTTTTTTCTCTTTTTTAAAAAAGTTTTTTTTTAATTTCATATTTTGCAGATAAATATTTAAAATATTGACTTTTAAAAAATCTAAAAAATTTTTTATCCAAGTAGTTGAGTTTCGCATTTCCAAAGATTAATTAAAAAAATGGAATAGATGAATTCTCAGTTGAAAAAATTAATTTTCAAGCAAACTCAAATTTTTTTAACTTAATGATACATTTTCAACTGGAATGGTTAAATTTTTAAACAAAAAAATTAATTTTTGACCAACTCATGAATTTTCAACTGGAATAGTTAAATTTTTAACACAAAATAAAATTATTTAATTTTTAAATTAAAAAAATGAATTTTCAATAAATGAAACTAATTTTAAATTAAAGAAATGAATTTTCAACCATGAATATAAATTTTCTACCAAAAAAGAATAATTTTTAACAAAATACATAAATTTTCAACTAAATTTTGAATTTTTCAAGAAATTTTCCACCTAATATTTACATTTTTAAACAAAGAAGTTAATTTTTAACTAAAACAATGAATCTTTATAAAAAAAATTAATGTATAACCTAACACTTTATTTTTTGGCGAAAAAATTATATTTTTGAGGAAATTAGGTTAGTTTTCAACTAAAAAGATTAAATTAAAAAAAAAAAATCAATTTTCGGCAAAAACTGATAGAGGTACATTTTTAGTTGGAAAAATTAATTTCGAATTTTAAAAAATAATAATTTTCAATCACACAAATGAATTTTCAACCAAAAATATTAATTTTCAACGCAAGAAGATTAATTTTTCACAAAATATATAAATTTTCAACCCAATAGCTAAATTTTCAAGCGAAGAAGATAAATTTTAAACCAAACATGGAATAGTTAAATTTTTAGTTCAAAAATTAATTTCTCATCAAACTTATAATTTGGGAAGCAAAAAAATTAAGTTTCAACTTAAATAATAAATTATTAAACTGATAGTTAAATTTTCAATTCAAAAGATAAATTTTTTACCAAAGAAGACAACATTTTCGACAAAATCGATTAATTTTGTACCAAGAAGGTTGAATTTATATAATAAAAAATGCACAGTTAAAAAAATTAATTTTCAATAAGAAAAAACTATTTTTTAAGCGAAGAAATAAACTCTCAACCAAAAATATTAATTTTGTACCGCTGAAGATTGATTTTTAACAGAATACATGAATTTTCAACCAAATTTTGAACATTTAAAGAAGTTTTTAATCTAATAGTTAAAAATTTTTACCGAAGAAATAAGTTTTCAACCAAAAAGATAAATTGTTCACCAAGAAGATTATTATTCTAGCACAAAAGATAAAGTTTTAACAAACTACAGAAATTTCCATCCCAATCAACGAATTTTAAACTGAAAAAGATGAATTTTGAACCAAACAAGGAATTTTTTAAATTTCAGTTAACCAACTTAAAACAAATTTAAATTTAAATTTTAAACAAATAAAAAGGATTTTTAAACTCTCAAAATTAAAATACTTTTCTGAAAAAGACCTTGTCCTTTTGCTCCGTGGGGAATCTAAACCAGATACTTCGATTGCCATTTGCGCGCTCTTACCACTAAGCTACTACAGAGATCGATAGAGGAGCCTTCAAAAGAATTACATGCTATATTTAGCAAGATATTACGTTTTATATACTTTTTTAACTAAAATGATGTATTATCAACCAAAAAAATTAATTTTTAACAAAGGCAAGACATATTTTTTGAATTAATTAGAAAAATAATCTACTACGGTTTAAGAAATCTGTATTATCATCGAAAATGTATCGATAGGGTACATTTCTATTTTCACAAAATATGATTAGCATCTTCATCTGACCGGTCGTTACCATCCCCATAAAAAATACAGATTTTGACATATCTGTGAAAAGATATTGTCCTTTTAATCTTTGCAGTAGCTTAATGGTAAGAGCACCTAACGACAATTATTTGGCATATTTTCGATTCCCAGTTGAATGAAGGAGAGAGATCTTTTTTCACAGATAAAATTATATTTTAAAAATTGGAAAAAAAATAAAACTCTTAATTTGAGGGGTATCTTAGATCGATAGAATAGATTTCTATTTTCGGGTAATGCTATTAGTATCTTCATCTGATCGGTTACTACCATCCTTGATGGTAATACAGTTTTCGGCATATCTGCGAAAAAAGATTCTTCTTTCAATCTATTTAGTAGCTTAATGGTAAGAGCACCCAACCGACAACTGTTAGGCCTATTTTAGATTCCCAGTAGAACGAAGGAGAAGGATCCTCTTTCTCAGATAAAATTATATTTTAAGAATTGGAGAAAAAAATAAAACTCTTAATTTGAGGGGTATCTTAGATCGATAGGGTAGATTTCTATTTTCGGGTAATGCTATTAGTATCTTCATCTGATCGGTTATTACCATCCTTGATGGTAATACAGTTTTAGGCATAACTGCGAAAAAAGATTCTTCTTTCAATCTCTTGAGTAGCTTAGTGGTAAGAGCACCCGTCCGCTAATTGCTAAGCCTGTGTTCGATTCCTAGTGAAGCGAAGTAGAGGTATCCCTTTTTATAGATAACAATATATTAAATTTAAAAAAAAACGATAAATTCTAAATTTAAAGGATACCTTAAATTAGTAGGATAGATTACTATTGACACGTAATGTGATTAGTATCTTTATCTGATATTTCATGACCATCACCCATGATAATGCAGATTTTGGCATATCTGTAAAAAGATATTGTCCTCTAATTATATTTTTATTATATTCGGCATATCTGCGAAAAAAGATTCTTCTTTCAATCCCTTGAGTAGCTTAGTGGTAAGAGCACCCGTCCGCTAATTGGTAAGCCTGTGTTCGATTCCCAGTGGAGCGAAGAATAGGGATCTTTTTTCTAGATAAGAATATATTACTTTTTTTTTAGAAAACAGATAAGTTTTAAATTTTAGGAATATTTAAAATCAGTAGGATAGAATACTATTTACACTTAATGTGATTTTATCTTCATCTGATCAGTCATTAGCATCACCCATGATAATATAGATTTTGGCATATCTGTGAAAAGATATTGTCCTTTAATCTCTCCAGTAGCTTAGTGGTAAGAACACCTGACCGAAAATAGTTAGGCCTATTTTCGATTCCCAGTTGAATGAAGGAGAGGGATCTTCTTTCACTGATACAATTATATTTTAAAAATGGTAGAAAAAATTAAAATTCTAAACTTGAGGGGTATCTTAGATCGATAGGGTAGATTTCTATTCTCACGTAATGCTATTAGTATCTTCATCTGACCGGTCATTACAATCCTTGATGGTAATATAGTTTTTGGCATATCTGCGAAAAAGGATTCTTTTATTCTCTTAAGTAGCTTAGTGGAAAGAGCACCCAATCGTCAATTGGTACGCCTGTGTTCGATTCCCAGTGGAGCGAAGAAAAGAGATATTTTTGCATAGATAACAATATATTAAACTTTTTTAGAAAAACGATAATTTTAAAATTTTAGGGATAACATAAATCAGTATAGTAGATTACTATTTACACGTAATGTGATTAGTATCTTTATCTGATCGGTCATTACCATCATCGATGATAATATAGATTTTACTATATCTGTGAAAAGATATTGTCCTTTAATTATATTTTTATTATATTCGGCATATCTGCGTAAAAATATTCTTCTTTCAATCTCTTGAGTAGCTTAGTGGTAAGAGCACCCGTCCGCTAATTTGTAAGACTGTGTTCGATTCCCAGTGGAGCGAAGAAGAGGGATCTTGTTTCATAGATAAAAATAGAATATTTTTTTTTTTAAACCGATAAATTCTAAATTTTAAAAATATCTTAAATCAGTAGGATAGCTTACTATTTACACTTAATGTGATTAGTATCTTCATCTGATAATTCATTACTATCATCCATGATAAGACAGCTTTTGGCATATCTGTGAAAAAAGATTCTTCTTAAAATCTCTTAAGTAGCTTAGTGGTAAGAGCACCCTTTCCCTAAATGGTAAGCCTGTGTTCGATTTCCAGTGGAACGAAAAAGAGGGATCTTTTTTCATAGAAAACATTATATTAAATTTTTTTTAGAAAACCGATAAGTTCTAAATTTTAGGGATATTTAAAATCAGTAGTATAGAATACTATTTACACGTATTGTGCTTAATATCTTCATCTGATCCGTCATTACTACCATCCATGATAATACAGATTTTAGCATATCTGTGAAAAGATATTGTCCTTTAATCAGTCCAGTAGCTTAGTGGTAAGAGCACCCGACCTCCAATTAGTAGAGCTGAATTTGATTCCCA